>JAAAKG020142167.1:0-11674 GCA_010014905.2 Druon quercuslanigerum
TTCACAATCTTAAGATTTGTCAATATTTTAATAATATTGATATAGACCAGTAGACAAACAAAATTAACATCTAAAATTATTAGTATACTAGTTTTTATGATGTATTTATTCAAGCTTGAGAAAGTTTTGTTAATAATAAAATAATATAAATTATTAAGAACTTATTATTTTTAAGATTTATTTTAATATGAAAACTCATTTACGAACTTACTTAAATAATTAAAAATTCGGTCCGAATTTTCCATTTTCCATTGACATGCAATCCAGGATATTTTTATAGTTTAGTTACATAATTAAGTATGTCTAGAATTATTTACTTATTAATTTTCCAGCAAAAGGCTTTCTTTGATTATTAACTAAATCTAAATACCAATAATAAAATGTTTATCTTAAACAAAACAAAAGAACATAAGACAATTAGAAATGAACTGACATTTATCAAGACTTATATGTAAATAGAAATACACTGAAAATAGAAGAAAACATTCTTAACTTAGGCTGATTTTTAATGGAGAAAGACTTTGGCGCTTAAGAAATAATGTTCCAACAATTGATGGGTGGGTATCCAAAATCAGAATAGGAAAGAGTACTAGGTAATTTTGGAGATCCAAGAACAAACTATAACGGAGATAAATAAGCTAGCTTAGGCTTACAAAAGGGCCAGTTTGTTTCAAATACTTGGTTGAGACATAAAATGATCCTCATACACACCTGGTCTAAAGGAAACACTGACTACCTTCTGATCTCCAAAATTAACTAAGACCAGGGATTGAGAAAAAACAGAAACAAGAAAATGAAACAAACGTGAATCAAAGTTGAGAAGCTATAGAAAACGGATGTGTGAATAGAATTTTAAAATAAGATAAACGAAAGAATAGATAGGACAACTTGGAAGGCGCTTATAAGAAACAAAGATATAGAGGGTGCATGAACTAAGTTCTGGAATAGCATTGTTAGATGTGCGATCGAAGTGTGAGGTACCGCGGCTGTGAAAAAAAATATCTGGTGATAAATGGTGAAATTCTGAAATTGAGGCTGACCAGAAAGAAAAAAAACAAGCGTGCAGAAGAGCTTTGAATATCGCATGTCTTAACGAGCAGCAAAGAAATAGACATATCAGTGATTACAGAAACAAAAACAGAATACTAAAACGACTAGTAAAGAAAAGTAAATATAAAATTAGACATAAAGAAGAGAATCTAATCCAAAACGACTTTGAACTAAGCAAAGACACTGCTTTATAAAAAATGAAGGGAAATAAAAGTACCGGATTGGTCAACATGAGATATAGTAAAGGGGAAATGCTATATGATACAGATGGGATACTAGACTACTAGTCTGTATCACTGGGGCTAGGGATATCATTAAAAACTTTGAAACGGCAAGGCTCTCGGAGAAGACAGTATTAATGCTTCGATATTTAAACACTGTGGCAAGCAAATACTACATAAACTGTGTGAATTATTAAATTTAAGTATCTAGATAGGATAAGTGCCAGATGATTGGAAAACAGCAACTACCGTATCAATATACAAAAGAAAGGGAGATAAAAGCAACTGCAATAATTACAGAGAGATCAACTTAAAAGTTTTCTGTGTTTTTGTTGAAATAAGAAAACTATAAGAAAGCTATAAAAACAATATATACGGGTAGCAAAGCCAGGCTAAGGGTAAATGGGAAATTGAGTGAGTGTTTCCATATTACGCACGGCATTAGACAAGGATGCGTTATGTCATAATTGCTATTTATATTATTCAAGGACAAGTGTTGAGGAATGGCTTTTTCGACGAAGAAGGAGAGAGTGACTGAACAATATGCAACATTGTATTAAATGATGAGAGAATTGAACAAGTTGATAAATTCGTATACCTTGCTAGCTTATCTACTAGGGACGGGAAGATATATGAGGAGTTAGACATGCGCATAAACGATGGTAAGAAGTTTATTGGTGAAGCAGGGACCCTTATTAGAAGTACAAATTTATCAAATAAAGCTAAAATAACAATCATTAATTCCATATTTGTACCGGCTGTACTATACGGTCGCGAGACATAGACCTCTCAAGAAAAATATAAAAGTTAAATTAACGCGATTGACATGAGATTTTTGCGTAGAATATGCGGCCAAACTCTGATGAACAAAGTTAGTAACGAAACAACTCTCAAAGAAAGTGATGCAGAAGAGACTCTAGTTGATTCTTTTCAAGAGATTTCCAAATGAACCACTAAGAAAACAAGCGCATTAAGGGAAAGTGAATGGCAACGTTCCCAGAGACAGACCGCGGAAAAAGTGGTTAAAATTTGTGAATGAGACTCTAGTTAGAAGAGACATAAGAAGCCAAAGATTCATAATAGTTCACATGAAAAAATGCAGGAAAGTGAAAGGAGTGAATGGCGCCTAAATAAAAGACCTTGAAAACCTACAGCTTGGTAGAGAGATTGATCACCAACCTGGGACGCAGCCGTGTTACGGAACGAACCTGTTATTTAAATAATTAACACAATAATTCTAAAAAAATCTAAAAAATGTATAACCCCTTCTTCACATTACTCCCTTCCTCATCGAGTCAGTCGCGCCTACCCCCAAAGGAAAATGGCTAATTGGTGTAATAATAATAATAATGGAAATAATGATTTCTACTACTACTCTTTCTTATTATTTTATTTTAGTTATCCTAAGATATGTTTACAAACAGTGTTTACCAATCTTTTAAGAATTATCCTTTTTACCCTCTGTAAAATCAAAGAGAAACTAATGCAATGTTTAAGAAGGATCGACTTAATGAATTAGTAACTACATATACTAAAGAAATTAATAATTCTAGTATCAAATAAATTGGTAAATCTATTGCAAGTTACTATTTTAAATAAGAGTTTGAAATAAATTTAAAAACTGCTTTTACAATAAAGTGAATTTTATAGAAATCCAAAAATATATTATCGAATACATAGAAAAATACAAGAAATATGAAAATTTTATGAGAAGTACGTCAAATTACATATAACAATACTAATGATCAAAACCTAGAAGAAAGTATTAAACAAACATATTTTCTTATTAAAAAGTATGATTCAGTGCGTGTTTCATAATCCAACAGCATGTTTTAAATATATTGTGGTAATAAATAAAAAACTTCAAAGATAAATTTTCAATGCAATCACGCCACTCGACGACAAGCCGCAAACAATCAGGGCCGTGTGAATAATTTCTATTGGATTTTTGCATGAAAAAAAATTTTTTTGGTACATATTTCTTCCATTTTTGTTTTAAAATTTCATAATTAACGCGCAAATGTATGTGTTCAAAAATCAAAGTTTTAAAAGTACTGATTTGTAAGTGTTTACGTACATATATCAGGATGGCCATTTTAATCAAAGAAAAATATCCCGGTCATTTAGCATATTTTTCTCGGTTCGCAAACATTTTTCACAGTCAATAAATTTTTAGAAATCGAACTTTAAGGCTAAGCACTCTTCTATTTGAACAAATAGACAACAAACTAATAATTAGAGCATTCAAACGGAAACTCTTAAATGCCAAAATTTTAAAAACTTCGTAATTTCGAAGTTAAATCATTCTTATTTCAAAAAGTAAAAATATACTTGAAAAGCTTTAAAATTTTATTGTGAAGTTTTTAAAGTTTTTGCAGAACTTCTAAATTTTTCTAAGCGGTTTTAAATTTTTATTTTTTAACTGTTCAAGGCTGTGTTTTGAAATTCTTTAAATTAAAACTGTCAGCTTAGAAATAAAAATCTAAAATCAAAAATTTGTAACTTAAAAGGTTTTTTAATTATGCAGTGCGAAGTGTATGGTGTTATAATTGAAAAAGATAACAATTCAAATCATTATTTTGAAAACTGTTAAAATTGTACGTGGCAAGAATTTTTCTTCTGAAGATTTGTAAATTTTCCTGCAAAAAAGTAAATTCTGCCTGTGACCTGTGACATTTTTGCCACTAACTGAAAATGACTGAAGCAGAGGAAATTTTTCACCGCCCAGGATACTGCCTCTTTTTATGCACTCTTGCAACTCTTTGAATTTCTGAAGCTATTAAGTCTGAAATATAAAATATTACACAGATGGTGACATAATTTCACAGAATTATGTAACCAAATTGTTTTAAGTGAAACTGACTCTTATCAAATGTAAATACCTCAGAAGGACAAAGTTGATATGTTCAGTCTAAAAGATAATGACTACAGTATTGATTTTATAACCTAATGAAGCAGTAGAATATTCATTAGCTACGTTTTTAATAAAATTTTTAATTAATTCATTAATATTCCTCTACTTAGACCAGATGAAGATTGTCTGTACTCTTCTCTTATGCTTGGCCGTCATCCTGAACTCTATTGGTGAATACAGTAATAATATATATCTAATATGTAGGTCAATATTCTTTTAAGCTCTAGGCAAGTCAGAATTGTTTTATGATTTAAAGAGCACGGATAAATTTCTCAAGCGGAAATCTGTCAAGGGACGCTCTTTGGGGTTAGGAAGGAATTATTATAGTGTAAATTCAGCCTGCGGTGTAGCCAGGGGAAGGTTTTGTCAGCTTCACCCCCCCCCCCCCCAACTAAGTATTTTTATTATTCAATTCCTTTTTTCCCCACTCTTTGCCCAAACATAAACACGAAGCCCCCTCCGAAAAAATTAAAGCCCCTCCCGAAGAAAATTCTGGCTACGCCGCTGAAGCCAGCACCATATTTGAGTGCACGGATTCAAGGTATGAGTGTACTTCTGATTTGATTTTAAATAAGACGAGGTAGCCAAACAGTAACGGATAATTTTATGAGAAAAAATATAACCTTTTTATAACAACCATTTTTAAAAAAATCTGCATTTTAATTTTGAATGTAAAGTAAAACATGGATTTAGTGATCCTGCAATTGAATGTTTTCTTGAATTAACCAAAGGTGGTGGGGATTGGTGAGAGGCGCTGTGGGAGCGTATGCGGTGCTCATTCAAGCGTCATAAAACAGAGAAAGAAACAAGAAAGAGAAAAAACTGGAGAGAGATAAAATAGTTTTGAGAATCTGGATTTAATGTCATCATCAGTCCCAAAATTGACATTAAATCCACAGTTGATTAAATGCACCTCTTTTTCACCAGATTAAACGGTTGTGGCTTTTGATAATTAAAAAAAACTAGAAAACCCTGTTGTATATAACAAGAAATTGTGTTGTATTTTTGCATTTCAACTTGAAATAGTTTTGCCAATTTCTCAAATTTTTGGTGGAGTCTAAGCTGCAAGCGCGAGCAAACAAAATTGCTGGGCTTTCTGAAAATATCTAAAAACATAATTCTAAAGTTTAAAGCTGATAAAAATTTCGTCTTTTGAAAGAAAAATGATGTTTTGGCATTTCTAAATAAAAATTCGGTAAGCGTATATCAAATATTTTCGGTGTAAATAAGTTCTTTGTGAAACATTACCGAACATGCTCTTGAAGTACCAGAATTGATATAATTAGAATAAACAAGTATAGGTTTTTATTATTTCATGAAGTTTGATACATATTGGAAACGTAATTTCGTGAAAGTTTACGTTCACTAAGCCACGCCCCCTCAAGTTGGAGCCAAATCAGTTAATATTATGTAGAGCTGGGACAACAAATGTTTGGATACTCTTTAAGATCCGGTATGCTGCTTTACTTGCTGCAAGATTTTTTACTCTTAAGTTCCGTTCCGGTAGCTTACTGTCGCCGGATTATTTCAGCAACGAAGAAGAGTGCACTCGAATTGCACCAGCGGTCAACCACCATCCCAAACTGAAACCTGAACTGCGCAAGGAGAAAAAGAGGTAAAAGGAGGTAGTTTTCAGAGAGCATGAATTGCGCTAGAGTTATGTACATGTGCTCCTCCCATTACAGTAGGATAATGGGCAAGAAGTCTTGAAATACTCCTCATATGAAACCAAACGCCTGAAAAGAAGAAGATAATTGTTAAAGGCAAGTGAGATTTGTCATATTACAGGATCAGAATTTAAACAGAGGCTTTTACTTTTTAACAGAATTGGCAATACTGAACCATTAGTAAAAAATATAATCATTTTCTCAGTATAATTTTTTTACACAATGTTGTTTACATTATATTTGAAGCAACCCCTTAAAATTTTATTCACATGCCCTCTCTGGTCTTCAGACGTAAGAGTTAAACATTTTAATTGCTTTCAGAAAATAAGTTAAAGAAATTAATTTATTAAAGTAATAGAGGTATCAGGTTACGTTGTTTTTATGTATACTCTCTACGATGCCTGTGATTGGCCAAAACGCCCCACCTTGGCGACGGAAGCACCTGATTGCCCAATCAAGTCTTATTTTAAAAATCCGAAAGGACGGTCAGTAACATTTACAACAATAATCACTAGGCCTTTTTAGACAAAATTTGAATTCGGTGTAGAAAGAGAAATTTGATATATTAATGTTACCTAACTGTTAACACTAATCTAATAAATCTGCTTACATACATTCACGCATATAAATATCGAACAGTAAAAGACAACATTTATGGAATCCATGAAAACAATATTTCTTTTATTTAAACAACTCTTGTAATGTTTGAATTCAGTCAAAGATTTTACTTGATCAACAAAAAATACATTTTGCTGGAAATATTTGTTTAAATCAAGCCAACGTCATTTAAAAAAAAATTTTACCTGTAGTAAATAACATAATCGTTTTATCAGTACCATTGTTTGACACAATGTTTTTACACGATTCACATATTTTTTAACACATATTGTAGGCGACTTTCCAAATTCTGCACAATAAATATTTCAAAAATTTAACTTAATTATTGTATAAAATGAGCAATTGATGGAAGATTAGTGAAAGTTGCGTCAGCAGTAGCAGTATTTTAAAAATATTAGAAAAAATATACAGGAGTTCTCATTATCAGTATTTAGTTTCCGGGAAGAAATATTCAAAATTTGAAAAGAGGTGTCTCTGGAACACTTTATTGTTTGACTGAAAAACCGAGCACAAAACGTACCGGCTCACAATTCCGCCGTTTCAATGGCGGAATTGACAAAAATGTACCGGTTCCAATGGACTTAGGGTGCGAAATGATGTTTTCTGAAAATTGTTTTAATTTTTCTACTTTAAAACTTTTTTGTCAAAAAAGATATAGCATTTAATTTTTTATAGGAATATCTACTCTTAAAAAAAGGCTTTTATAGAATTTAGCTCCTCAATTACGTCATTTACAATTCCTGATGTATCAACATACAATTGTGTCCATACAAAAAACAAAAATGTAATCCTGTATTTTTTGTTTCAGAATTGAGTTCAGAGTCCACGCGTTTGCCTGATGATGGCTCTAGTCCAGGTTTTCATCGCTGTGGACCCCCTTCTTCTCCTAGAAGACATTTTCCAGAAACGACCTATTCTCTTGCCAACCCGTATTATTTTTCCAGCTCTCAACCACCTGCAGAACCAACTGTTCGTGCTAGGTCGAGGTCTCCTACTGTCCGGGAAAAATTTCAATACGTACTTGGATTTAGATTTGAAGATCTTACGTTCATTCGGCTTATTCCTCACCACCATCCGAATCGGATATTTGAACTCCGAACATACGTTTTTCCTCCAAATAAATCAATTGGATTTAGAACAAGAGCCCTTATCCTCAATCCACTGCCAACCGGAGAACAAATTGTATTGTCAACGTTCAATGGTGACGCCTATGCAATATTACAAAAATTATCAAGCCGACTGACGATTCTTCGTGCAATAAATACAATAAGTTATTCAGTACCAAAGCGGGTGAAAATAAACATGAATAGCGGCTCAGTTAAAGAATTGACCCAAGAAGAAATCGCGGAATGTCCAGTATCTTTCAACGAAAAAGTCGCAAAGAGTTATAGAGTATTACGTGTGTATACAACAATTGTTAACCCTTCGTTTATGCACAGACCTTTTAAAATTTATATTCAAAAATAACTTTTACGTTCAGAATTAGTTTTATCTAATTTTCACACATGTTTTTAAAGGAATCTATAGAATTACATTACATACCACATATTTCCAATCATTTGATATTGTGACATTTAAAACAAAAATGATTTTAACTTTTATATGTTAAGTTGATTTGTTAAATTTTCCAGATATGAAACCATTCAGTTTTCATTGCGCATTTTTTAAATCTTTTAGATACTAAATTTTGCAATTTTTAAACGTACAATTTAAATTTCAAAATTTTTTAAATATAGGTTGGACGACTAAAGATGTAATTTATAATTTAGAAAATTAAAATTGTATTAAAATCCAAATTAAAAATCTTATTTAACGTCCAATCATCAAATTGATGCAAAATTTTGTCAAGTACAAGAATCCGCGACCAAATTTGGAGCACAATGAACAAACTAAAAATGCTCCAATTTTAATCTGAAAAAAAAATTTCTTCAAAACAAAAATTTCAGACAAAAATAAAAAAGAGGAAAGAAAAATGAGAAGGCAACCAACTACATCCCCTTATTTCTTTTTTTCTTTCTTTTGCCTTTTTTATTTTTATTATTTAATCACAATAAAAAAACATTGAAAATAAAATATAAAATTATATTACTAACGTGTTGGTACTCATACAGTTCCCTTATCAAGACAAGAAAATATAAACAATAACATCAAAGAATATGCGTTCTCTCTTTGATACCTGAAAATCGAATTATCACAACTGAAGGATTTTTTGTTTGTCCGTTGTGGACCAAATTTGATGTGATTTATTTTATTTCGTTGCACTTTCATTTTATTTTATTGCTGCCTAATACGAATATTTGAAAAATTCAAAAAATGTTAAAACCTAATGTACAAATTGGTTTGCAAGGGAACACTTACATGCCTATCCTGAGTTCTAAAATTTTACAATATTTTCTTTATACAAGTTGTAACAAAACAATACTTTTTTCATTATTTGTATGTAAAATTAACATAATAACCTGTTAATGTTCTTTGGTAGTTGTTATCCTCAACTTGCAAAAAAAAAAAAAAAAGATTTTGAATGTGGGGTGGATCCTCGCATAACGCGAATCCCATTCTCAGACTTTATTAATAGGTGGAAAGGAACTGTTAGCAATTTAGGTTCATGATTACATTTATTTGTAAATGATTCGTAACATTGTTGATAAAAGAAACAACTTTAATTCTCAATTATTTTCTGATATTGGCCACCAGTTTAAAACACGTTTGTAACCTACAAGAAGATATCTGGAAAATTTCAAGTTGGCTAAGGTTTCACTTTATATTAAATTAATTTTAAATTTCGAATGAATCAAAATATGACAAAAAAGAAACAGTAAGATTTCGTCATGTACTCGTCATGTACAGACCTAGGGTTGTGTAGGTACCTGAAACAAAAATGTAATACTTTTTTTCTTGTTTTAGGATTAAATCCAGAGTCCACGGGTTTTCCTGGCGATGACCCCAATCCTGGCGTTCACAGCTGTGGACCTTCTTCTTCTTCTCCTGGCATACATTTTCAAGACACCAATCATTCTCTTGCTAACCCTAATTATTCTGGCAGTTTTGCATCGCCAACTGAACCGCCTCCATGTGACAGGTCTGCGTCTCCTACTCTTGTACTAAAATTTTCCAGAGTATTTGGATATCAAATTCATGAGCTTGCATTTATTCGACTTATTCCCCACAACTTTCCGAATCGGATATTCGAACTACGTAGATATGTTTTTCCTCCATATAAACAAATTCGATTAAAAACTAGAAATGGTGTCCTGGATCCCATACCAACCGGAGAACAAATTGTACTGTCAAGCTACAATGGCGACATCTGTGCAGTCTTAGAAAAATCACCAAGCAGCAGCACGACTATTCGGCCAATATTTACCTCTATTTTTGGGAACTCAGAACGAGTGAAAATAAACATGAATAGCGGCGCGGTTGATGAACTGACCACAGAAGAAATCGCGGAATGTCCTGTAACCGGCGCTGGACTGACCAAGAAGATTTATCGAGTATTACGCCTGTAAACCGCAATTTAATCAATTTGTTAACAAAGTGTAATAAACGCGCGTGTGAGAGAGATCTTGCGCTTTGAGGTCTAATATTACGCTTTCTCATGCTTTTGCATCGAAATTGATTGCAAATTTTTCGTGTTAAGTCATAAATTATATTATGCGTTATATTATAGTCTAGACTCCTACTGCAAGAACAAGACGCTGCTTCATTCTAGCATAACATAGATGGCCACTAGCGACTAAAAATTGAAATAGGAAATTCTGAATTGCAAGATCTTTTTTTCTTACAAGAAAATGTTATCCTTTTTAATTTATAATCAAATCATAAAAAACAAGTTTTTGCAAACTTCCATTTTTAAATCATATTTTTCTTTAGCTCATGCTCAAATCGACATAGTGTTTGAATTTCTTTTCTAAATTTAATGAAACTATTCCCTATAGCATTCTTGTGCAAAATATAGCACAAGCAGTGTTTCATTTATCGAAATACTTTGCGCAAATAGAAATTAGCTGGTGATAAGGGTTTTAAAAAAGTATATAAGAAGTTTTCTGTGACATCAGTTTAAAAAAGTTTATGTTTAAATAGTTTTCAATAAATCTGGCTAATAGCAGATGTAAATATCTCAGAAGCTATATCATCTATATTTTCAGTTAATTTTCTTAATAAAACCTCAGTTCGTATTATTATTATAAAAGAAAGAATATTATCTTTCGATCATAACCTTACAAAGAGAGATCTTAATTTTAATTTTAAATATATATATACTCTTACAGAAACTTTAATTACGAATCTTTTTTCTCCAGAAAACAAAGTAATAACTTTTGCCTTTTGAAAATACTTGAAAACCACGTTATACAGAATACCAAGTTATGTTGAATTTTTGTTTCAACTCGGCAAACATAATTTTTCTTAAAAATTTCTCTAATCAAAATTCGGTAAGCGGAAAACAAATATTTTCGATGTGAATAGGCACTCCTTTAAACATTGCCGGATATTTACTTGAAACACGAGAGTTTTTCATAATGAGAATAAACGAATATTGATTTTATTATCTGATAAAGTGTGATATATACATAAAACGCTTCATCCAAAGCGTCAAGATACAAAAAACAACAAAATAGCTTTGAAATACCCTGACCTTATTCTAAAATTCCTGATAGTTTCTTCAGTAGGCTTACAATTTTTATACTTTTCATCGTTTCTGACAGGGTAAACTGTCTACCCTTCGTAATTAAACCGTAAAAATAGAAGTGTCCAAATCCATAGAATTAATCGACGTTTAAACACGGCTTAGTGTCTCTTTCAAGGTTGAATTAAACTAAAATCAGAAATTTTTTTTTGTGCTTAACTTGAATACCAAATACAAAATGGAAATGTAAAGTCAATTTATTATGTTTGCGCATAAATTCAAAGTGTAATCAAATTGTTTAGCCTCATAAAAGGGGAGGCTAAACTGTCTAATAAAATAAAACTTACCTAATGTAGTTTACCTGATAAAATGTACTGGTTGCAATAAATTTTACATTGGTGCAACCGGAAGGAGATTTAAGACAAGAATCGCTGAACACAACGCTCGTTCACAACGTTCAGATATGCATTAAGGTCTAAGGTTAAGGTCACTTGTAGAAGGTAGTATGAAGGTCAAATTGAACTTGCAGGAAAATCGTGCAGAATTTGCAGTCAGAAAAAAAGTAGATGACTGGTCTTTA
>JAAAKG020142168.1:0-11674 GCA_010014905.2 Druon quercuslanigerum
CCTCACGTGTTCAGAACGTGAGCGGCCTTATACGAGGCGAGGATTTATTTGCGCATGCCCGAGAAACAAGATAGAATAGAAAAAAATAGAAAATTTTCTCGCAAAAGGAGATCGCTAATAGGCACTTAAATAATACCAAACCAATATCCAATTATCACGCGTATGATACAAGTGGTGATATAAAATGTATCCTGATTGGACTAACTATAGAAAGTCACATTTGTTGATACGCAAAGATTTTAAATAATTAAATATCGCCTCATCATAAATTTTTTTTTCATGTTTCTGTAATATATATAAAATGCGTCAAAAGCGTCAATCAAATCTTCTTTGCGCCTACCAGAAATCCCGTCATGCCATAGAGCTGTAAACGTTTTCATATTTTTATTTGTGTCTACTGGTACGAAGCTTTCATTGTAAACAGATAGTCTTTTCGTAAATATTACAATTTTAAAAGCATCAATTCTGGGTATCATTATAACTTTTTGTATGTTGTAACATTATCTTCCTATTAACCGGAGATTATTATTGTCCGACAGTGGAGTAATTTTTTTATTGTCTCAGCTACGTAAATAGCGCAATATGTTTTATCATTTGTCGCTGTTAAGCCCTAAGTTGTAAGGAAAAAGGGCTTGCACACTTGAACTAAATTTCCACTTTCTTTTCGAAAATGATATTTCACAGAGACAGTTTTATTCTTATTTCGCTCGGATGACTTACTCTTATCGCGAGGACTTTTACGAACGCATAAACTTCAAATAGGTATTTTTCTTTAGTTATAATCTAACTTCCAATATCCGTCATGGATAATTTGCCTGCTTTTATCGTAAAAATTATTTAAACAAGCCCATCTACACGTTGAAACATTGCAACCATCTAACACTGGTTGTGATTCAGCAATCTTAGCCCGCTTCACTTCTGGCGATTCTCCAGGGCTTTTCGCTTTTCTTCTTCTCATCGAACCTTTTTCGTGTATTCTAAAAACTATTTGTTCGTATCAGAAATATAAATTAAAATATATAAATAAATCAATTAATCAAAAATTGTAAATCTAAACTTATTTCATGGCAGACATTCTCTTTAACATTTAATTCGATTTCAATCACATTATTGCAGATGGCATCTCCAGGTATAGCCCCCTCAACAAATTCTTAAATTCATTTATTCAGCTCTATAGAAACATCGTGAAAACGCTGATTTGCAGAATTAATGAATTCAATTTCAACAACCAAAAGAAATTTCAAAGTTACGTTTCGCAGTAGATGGATAATGCTACTGGCGAAGACAAGCGCGATAATAGAGAAACAGAAAATCACCAGCACGTTCGGTTTTGCTTTTAATGAGCGCCTCGGCCCCACCCTTCTCCCGTAGATGTAGGCAGAAGACGCGGTTGCTATGGAAACGGCGAAAAGTTGAAGAGGGCAGCGCCTCGATGCAGGCAAAAATGTAGTTGGATAGTTATACATATCGTTCTCCCACTCCGACGCCTTGCGCCGCAACAAGGCTTATAATATCTTTCACTGAACTGGAGAGAAGACACCACTTCTCCACATATTCCTAAAATGATCTCACAATACATTCCCGCGCTGCGCTGCCATTGGCTATACGCAACATGTGACAATTAGTGGTGGGAGTTGGAGGAAGTGCGATAGGCGAGTAGCTTGACGTGCAATTAACCAGACTTGCAATAAAGGAGTGTTACGATAAACGAGGTTGGACTGTGTTAGCGATAATTGATACCGCTGCAATTATGGAGGATTACAGAATTAAACTAACAGTTACAGGTTTTATAGTTAGAATTATAATTAAAACTTTATAATGAGAATTATACAATTTTAATGACAATTAGATTTAGAATTTTTACATCTACATTTGAAGAATTATGCTAATTATTAAAGAATTAGAATAACAGATTTTGCACTCAAACTTAGAAAATTACACTAAGAATTAGAGAACTAGAGTCAGAAGTTTGACTCTCAGAACCGAAAAAGTGGTCTATTTCAGTTTCAAGAATTTTAATCTGAAGAGAAGATCCTAAAAAAAACTTATTATTACCCATAATTGCTACACCTGCACTCATAGATAATTAGGAAATTACACTGAAAATTAGAGATTTTACATTTAGAATAAAAGAATTCTACTGAGGAATAGATAACCACACTAAAAACTAGATATTTACATGGAGAATTAAAGAATTAGAATTAGAGATGTTTCACTGACAAATAGAATTAGAAATTTAAACAAATTAGATTCGAAAATTACACTAACAATTAGGAATAAAATTAGAATAAGGATAAGCATTAAAATTATAATTAGAATTAGAATTAGATTTATAGATTTTACTACTAAGAAATAGAGAATTAGATTTTCAGTGAGAATAATTAGAAACTTTGAATTAGAGATTGTCCATTGAATACTATAATTATAAAATCAAACAAAATAGGGAATTTCAGGGAATTACAGCTCCATTTAAAGAAAATTAGAGAATTACACTGAGAATTCGAAATTTAAAAAAACGGATTGTACACTAAGGATTAGAAAATTACACCGAGAATTAGAGAATAACACTGAGAATTAGATAATTAGAGATTCGACACTGATAATTAGAATTAAAGAATTATACAAATTAGAGTATTCGAGAATCACAAAATTAAAAATTTTACTTACTAAAATTAGAGTTTTAAATCTGGAAACTCTAAATTAAAGAATTATACTGAGAATTATAAGCAGACAGATTACACTGAGAATTGAAGAACTGCCATAATAATTAAAGAATTATAGTTACAGGTTTTATACTATGAATCAGATAAGTAGAACCAAGGATTTTACTTTTGGAACCACAAAAATAGACTATTTTACCTTCATGCATTTTATTAACACAAAATTTGAAAATACTCTTTCTATTAGCCAAAATTGTTGCAGCTGCAGTAATAGAGAATTAAAGAATTAAGCTGAGAGTTACATAGTTTAACAACGAATTGTACATTGAGATTTAGAAGATTGTGCTAAGATTCAGATAATTACACTGACAATAACAAAATTCGAATTTAAGATGTTACACTGATAATTAGAATTAGAGAATAATACAAATTAGAGAAGTAGAACGTAGACTTTTCAGCTAAGATTAAATAAGTACGCGAAGAATAAAAGAATCAGAGTTTGAAAGAGTCTCTTCCCACAAAGAATCAGATAATTACACTAAAGAACTAAACAATTAGAATAAGTGTTTCACATTGAAAATTATAAAATATCACTTAGAATTAGGGAGTTAGAATTAAAGATGTTACTTTTAACACCTCAAAAATTCACCATTACAGCTTTCTGTATTTTCATCTTTAGCCAAATTGGTTCTCACCTGTCTCGTAAAGTATTAGAAACTTAGAATTAGAATTGGAGACTGTACATCAAGGATTAGGAAATTTCAGTGAGAATTAGAGAATTATTATTAAAAATGGCACACTGTGAATTACAAAATGAAAATAAGAGATAATACACTGAGAATTAGAAATAAAGATTTGCCACTGAGAATTAGAGAATTCGGAGAATTTTGTGAATTTAAGAGTTAGAATTACCGATTTGACATAATATAAATTTCCGAGAAAATGTCCTGAAATTCTTTTTAATTTCTTAAGATGTTCCATAAAAGCTTAAAAATCCGATGAAATCCTTTTAGAATACCTCGTAATTTATTCTAAAAATTCTCTAAAAAAGTCCTGGAACACTGAATAATTGTTCTTGCATCCCTTATAATTCCTAGAAATGTTTCGAAATCTTGTATTTTCTTTTATATTCCGTTGAAATACCTTAAAATCTATTTTATTCGTAGAAATTATTGTAACTTCCTTGTGATTTGATTTAATTAATTCTGCGACATTTTTCGAAATGCCTTTTAAATGTATAACTCTTCCTAAGTTCTTTGGAAGTTTTTTAAATACCCTTCAAATTTTTTAATTCTTTAAAATACTTTAAAATTTATAAAATCCACTCAATCTTGTAACATCCTTAGTCATCTGAGAAAAATCAAATAAAATCTCTTACAAAATCTTAAAATCTATCATATCTTTCAAAATTCCTTAAATCAGATTATTCTCTTTAAAATCTCTTAAAATCTTCAATTTTTTTTTAATTCATTGAACTCCTTTAAAATACCCAAAAAGTTTTTAAATTCCTTAAAATTGTTGAAATCTCTTGAAGTTTTCGGAAACCTAAAATACTTTAAAAACTCTCCAATTTTTTCCAATCCTTTTACATTTATAGAAAATCCTTTGGCAATCTTATAGTATCTCCTAATTTATTTTAAAATCCTTTGAATCTCTGAAGTATTATAAAAATCCTTAAAATCTTCAAAACCTTGCAAGTTTCTCAAATCTGATGACTCAAAATTCTTGTACCTAAAGTATTCAAAACTAAACTGCAGACCAAAGTTCTCGGATTGAACTATTTCAAACTCAGAAATTTTTATTCAGACGCTAAATAATTTACACTTGTGCGAGTATTTCGATTGTATAATTAATGGTTTCAGAGAGATTGTAATCCTTTTTTTGCATTGACTGCATTTACCTGGCATCCAATGATTAAAAGGATGCAAAATATTTAATGCAAATATCTACATATAAATAGGTCAATACCTTAATAATCCTGTAGTGAAGTTGTATTCGGCGCTTAGTAATCCCTACATTCACGAGTAGACTCTTTTTCACAATAAAGGTTTTTGTGCAGCATAATTTCCTTTTGGGTTTTATTCTGGGTATCTAATACTTTTTTTTGAACAAGTATTGAAAATCACACAGAGTTTTTTTTTTTTTGCTGTCGGAGGTTTCAGAGAAAAATAGCGAACAGATTTTCGTAAAAAACATGTCGATTCATAATAAGCATTATGGTTGATATTTTAATCAAAGGGATTAGTACAAAAGCTCATCAATGTTTAGTAAAAGAGTTTGATATTCCCCTCAACGAGGGAATATCTACTGGTTTATTAAACCGCAATTAAACCAGATGGAGAACGATAATATGTCAAGCGAACGACAATACCTCTATTGCAAAACCCCATAATGTATGGAATGGTGAGTTTTCAGATTCACCCCTAAGAGGAATAATCATTAGTGTCGACCGTAATGCATCTGGCACCAATTCTGCGCTATCCATTCCATCGGAATGCAAACTGACACATGTTTGTAATTGGTCCATAATCATCATCATAGTAGGTTCAGAATATCGTATACTGCTTTACCTGTGATTTTATAGGAAATGGTACATTGTTATATGCATTGTACGATGTGCATACATGCCATATATGAAACTCAATGCTACATATACTGGGTCAAGTGCGAACCACTAATTAACATCCGGCGCGGCACCCTTGTTTTGAGCAGTGCAACTAAACTCTGCCGTTCCACAATTCATCTATGTGCACCTCTATCACAGTGAAAAATGATGTTGAAAATTATGCAAAAAATTTATCATTTTGATAGGCAACAAAAATGATATCGAAATCAAAATCATTTTGATGAGCCGTAATTTATGATCGGTTTTTGAAATGATGATGATCTGATTCAGGGTTAAATGCCAAAACAAGCCGGCGTTCTTCAAATATTTTGGCTCATATGCAAGCTTTTTCGATATTGATATTGCCGTGTAGAGTTGCTACTTGTGCAAGATTAGAAAACAAATTTAGGTTATGAGATCCGAGAAAAAACTGGCAGCCATTTTGTTTAGTCTGAATAATAACTCTGAAAGTTAATCGATGACAACACTGAATACCAATTGTTCTTAAATTTTATTTCCGTAAGTCAGACGCCATTTTTTTGTTCAGAATGAAACTTGATAGCTAGGTCTAACATAGCAGCAAATCATAAAATAACTGGAAATTTTGTTTGCCAAAAAAAAACCGGGCAGCTGATTTAGTGACCGGATTTTTCCTCGCGAATGTATTATTCTGATCTGATTTGGGACATGGGATTGCAGTAGGGAATTATAATTTCGACTTAGAGTTCAAACATTTTCTAAAAGATTTAAAATTCTTAGTTGATATTCGGGAGAAATAGAAGAAATATAATTCAAACTTCGGCATGGAATTTAAGTAAAGAAATATAATTTCGAGTTTAGGACAGGTAATACCGATAAATAATTATACTTTAGACTATACGTCATGGGATTTTCTTCAAGAATGCAAATATTGATTTCCAAATAGGAGATTTCCGTGAAGAATTATAATTTTCACATTGAAACAGGTAATTCTAAGAAAGAATTTTGATTTCGCAACAGGAACTTTTTATAAAGAACTAAAATTTACACTTTGAGACAAATAATTTTCAGAAAGAAAGAAAAATCTTACTGAATTGGAACAGAGAATTTTTTTTACATGGAACGCGAATTTCGATAAAGAATTATAATATTCTCGTTGGAACAAGGGATTTCCTTAATGGATTAGAGCTTAGACTTTGAAATGGAGAATTTCCACAAAGAATTGACTTTCAGATAGGGAATTTACGTCACGCATTCTAATTCTCACTTTCGAAATATAAAGAATTATAATCTATGCTTTAGAACAGAACATTCAATTAAGGAATTAAAGTGTTGAATTTAGGACGGGAAATTTCTGAAAGAATAAAATTTCGGACCTTCAGGTAAGGAATTTTCGTAAAAAATTACAATTTTTATTTTAGAACAGGGAGTTTCCGAAAATAATTTTGATTTCGAATCTATGATAGCAAATTTGCATACAGAATTATTACTAGACTTGGAAGATATAATTTTGTCACGGTACAGGAATTTCGTTTAAAGTTGATTTTTTTATATTTAGAATTATAATTCTTTCCCAAAATTCCTTTTTAAATTAGAAACCTTGGAAATGTTTGAATCTACTTAAAAATCTCTTCAAATTGGCAATTGAAAGCTGACACTACTTAAACAAGCAGAAATGTATGTTTTCCGCAAAGCACTATGTCAGTAGTTTAGAAGAATCACCTCCGCTTAAAGGTGCTTAAAAACAAATAGAACACAAATCTCGATTCTAGAAAAGAAATAATTTTGTTTCGTAATTATTTAAAATTCTTCCAAACTAACAAATGAGATCCCTGATGCTAACTTTGCTCGCCATCTGCAACAATCAAAACGCTGCGTCCACATCTCGTTTGCCCAATATCACAAAGCACTGATCGTTAAAAATGGCAAAAGGCCAGGCATGAATTGGCATGTAAGGGAGACCGGGGTGGAACGAGAATAATTATTTCGTTTTTTCTATTCTACTAAAACACTCGCCATCTGTACTTAAATAGTAAAGTAAATGTTTCCATTAATTTTCGGTGTGAAAAGCTTTGTGTCCATTTGCGCTTATGTCAAAAACAGGTATTTACGTTTGAGAGCAAATCTCTGTGAAGTCCCCTTCTAAGTAAGCTGGCCCTGTAAATATTTATTCAATTACTACACGCAGTTGTGCAAACGTCTTACCACGTACGTGTAGCATTTAAGAATGACGTCTTGCACCGAACAACTCATGTTTCAATAGCATCGTTATGAGGAAGACCTGAGGATTTAAAAAACTGTTGTTTCGGAAATTTCGACACAAGATTTGAGTAAAAATAGTGAATAGATCTTTTAACACAACAACGCACCTTAGTAAGTGTTTTTCTTGGGATATTATTGATTCTCCAAATGAAAAGTAATTATATTTTAAAGAATACAGTAAAACCCTTATATTGCGCGTGGTTTGGAGCTGGTGTTTGTAGGGAAATAACCTAATAGACTGCCTCTTCGTTTGAAAATCCTTTTGTTGGCTACACCTGTGTAACCACAGCACAATACCCGCAACTCCTTTTACTCCTACCCTAGGCAAGGCGTCAGTTTTCGGAAAGGCTATAGCGGGTGGTGCTAATTAAGGATTTCACTCTATTTACGATTTTTATACCAATTTTGAAAATATTTTTTCTTTATCTGCACATCCGGCTTTTTAGTTCATTCAATTTTATCTGCATCGTTTTATTTTCTAACCCGAATCGTCTATATCATCTGTTTGTAAAGCGCCAAACGCGAGTGTCGTTATGAGAATGTAATGTTTGAAGTTGCACGGTCATTTGAGAACTCTTCAAATAAATCAAATATAAAAGTAAAGTTCAGTACTGAAAAGTATACGCATAACTTTTGATAAAATCCCAGGACATTTGCCAAAATGTGCACCATCCACTGGAAGTGAGTAGTGGTAGCCCATTGTTTATCGCGATTCAAGTATCTGAGAATCGTTTCCATCACGCCCTATATAAAATTTCCTTCGGTTAAAGCTTAAAGCGGTAAACAGTTTGCGGTCGGATATATAGCCAACTCTAGCACTTAATGAACTTCTCGTAAGTTTTGAAAGACCCCTCGCAACTTTGACTAACAAGTTATATACTCTAAAGGCGCGGTTCCTATGAAAAGAGAAAATCAAAGTGCTTTGATGTGCTTAATGAGGATATATATTTTTTGATTTTCTGATTTAATATAATATTTTCTTATTTAATTTAAAGTAGAACCAGCTGTTGGAAATGCGAATCCCTGCTCGGAAGAGACCTTGTGACGGTTCGGTGTGGATAATTGAGTCCGTAATCTCCATTTCGATTTTAAATTAGGTTGACTTCTTGAATCAATATTTCTGGGATAATAAAAAATCCGATTTTCTAAGTTTTCTGATTCACCCTGTTCTAACTTTTCTTGATGAATGTTGCATTTTAATTCACATAGGACGAAAGTTCTAATTAAAAAGATGAATTTTTAGACCCATGACAAATTTTTAGAAAAACAGTGGAATTGTCATACCTATGTATGACAATTCCACTGTAAACAAAAAGTAAATTTTCTATGAAATAGAGGAATTTTTAACCCAAAACGACGACTTTTCAAGAAAATATGTTACCGAAAAGAGATATGTTTATGGACTTTAAACAGAGAAATTCAAATTTCAGTAAACAAAATTTATTTTCAACTGAACCAAATTAATTTTTTAGGAAATCGTTCATTTCTCTAAGAAATAATATTTTTAACCAAAAAGATTAAAGTTCAATCAAAAAAGATAAATTTTCTAAAAAACAACAACAACAAGTTAAAACAACAAGTCAATTTTTGAATATTGCAGATTAATGTTTAACAAAATACAGGAGTTTTTAACTGAAGAAGATAAATTTTAAACAATACTTGGGATAAATACATTTTTATTACCAAAATTAATTATCAAACATAAAAAAAATAATGGTAAAAAAGTAGTTAAATTT
Source organism: Druon quercuslanigerum (assembly GCA_010014905.2). Lineage (NCBI taxonomy): Eukaryota > Metazoa > Arthropoda > Insecta > Hymenoptera > Cynipidae > Druon > Druon quercuslanigerum. The sequence continues at coordinate 9,243 of JAAAKG020142168.1, forward strand.
GAAGCAATTAAAAATCTTTTTGCTCGTAAATTTCAGCGCTATGTGCTCATTCTTTGTATTGTTCCCCAAGTTGTGCACAACCCTCTTAAAATGAAAGGTCAAGGCATGGAAAACTCTAAAATATTGATTGTGAATTCTCTTTTGTGAAAGCTCTTTAGCGAAGAGCGTGATTTCTTATTCAGATATTGCGAAATACCCTGAAAAAAATTTTATTTTAATAAATTTTCAGATTACCTACTGGTTCTGACCTATAAAATTATATAACAGCTTTTTTCATTATTCTAAAATGTAAATTTTGATCAAACAATAAATATTTAAAAAAAAATATCATTTCTTGATCAAACTGTGCAAGATAAGAAAAAATATGAATAGACAAAACTTGTGCACCCAAAACAGATATACAAATTCGTTATTAACCAATTTTTTATTTGATGCGTAGTTTTAATTTTATTCTTAAAAGAGAGCATTTAAAATAAAAAATAAAACATTTTGAGAAACGACACAAGGTGAGAAAAAAATATACAAAAGTCGTTTAACCAAAAAGAGCTAAAAATATTTTCCTAATCATTCTTTGATAAGACGCGCAGTTTTGACATTAAACGTAAAAAATGACATTAAGAATTTACAAAATAAATTTTTGGACAAACAGACACAATGTGCTATACAATTTTTAATGACAAAATTGATTTTAAATTAGATCTGAAAATTTTCTTTTGCACATATTTCCTTACGAAACACGTGATTAGAATGTGTTCGTGAAACCCTAAAGAGTTTTATCAAAAGAGAATTCACAATAACTCAATTTCAGTTGTCCATGATTATTTTGAAAATCGTATTTTTTATGGAAAATTCGTTATTTTTTGGTTAAAGGTAATATTTTCCGCTGAAAATTTAACTAGTATGTTAAAAATGTACCTTTTTGGTTTGAAGATTTACCATTTGAGTAGAAAATTAATGTCATTGGTAAAAAATTTAAGATCTTTATTAAACGCTCTTTGGTGTTTTTTTCAGAAAATTAATGCTTGTCATTAGAAATTATAAAACTTAGTTAAAAATTTATCTTTTTGATTAAAAAATCACACTATGCTGAAAATTGTTTCGGTTGGTTGAAAATTAATTTGTTGGGCTGAAAAGTTAACTATTAAAGGTTTTCTGAATTCTAAAGTTTATTTTTTGTGGAAAATCATTTCTTTTAATTAAAAATATATAGATAATCTATTTGTGGTTGAAAATTTATGTTTTTGCTGATAATTTTTGCTTTCTTGGAAGAAGATTAATCAATTCAGCCGAATTTTTTTGGTTGTGCTTTAGAATTAATTTTTAACTGAAAACCTCACTACCTGATATTATTATATAATTTATTTTTTTAATTAAAAATTTTAATGTCTTATTTTTGGTTGAAAATGTATCTTTTTCGGTTCAAAAAAAAATGTTTTTGCACATTTTAAAATATTCGAAATTATGCATTCATGTATGATTAATATATTAACTGTTTTAATAATTACAATTATCGAATAATTTGTACTAATAATTCAACATAAAAAGATAAAACTAGGTCATAATAATGTATCCTTCATTTTTTTAAAATATGACACTGTTTTATAAAACCTGGTGTTTTTTGACGAAAATGTGTCATCTTTAAAATTGAGAGAATATAAAATAATGCGTAAAGTAACAAATACTTTCATTAAATCAATATATGATTTATTATTTCTCGTTTTACAATTAGAGAATTTCTTAACTTTTTATTTTCAAAAGTTTTATCATTCGAATATTACCCTGTGTCGGCAATTTTCAAACAGAATAATTAATTAATTATATTAGGAATATTTTATTTTTTAACATATTTATTAAAATCATTAATTAATTATTAATTTAATAGGTCAACTAAAATACTCCGAAAAATAAGATTAAAAAAAAAAATTTTAAATACAAAATGTTCAAAATTATGAAATACAAGACTGAAAATAGTCCATTTATCGAATTTGGAAACCCCCTGATTCCGAAAATCAAGTTTTTACGATGGCGTCTGTCTATCTGTCTGTCCATCCGTCCGTTTGTCCGTAAACACGATAACTCTCTAAGAAAAAACACTTTAAAAAAAGGCGAAATATTTACTCTAATGAGTTTTTTCAGTAAAAAAAAAATTCTCAGAGTTACAGCATTTTAAAAATGTTAAAAATCAATCGATAATCCAAATTTTGATCCAAACAAGGCGCGATATGAGAAAAAATTCAAGATAAGAAAAACATTGCTATTTTAAAGCCCTACAAGATTATCATAACAAGTTCTTGGATTTTCTTTGAAAAATAGAAAATTCAAATTTTGATTGCACAGCAAATAGTAGTGGTTTTTAGAGCCTCGGTGGCTCAGTGGTTAGACGCTCGGACTTCACCTCAGAGGTCCGGGATTCGATCCCTGAGCCGGTACCT
>JAAAKG020142169.1:0-15641 GCA_010014905.2 Druon quercuslanigerum
ATAATAATACTTATAATATAATAATTATTAATACTTTAAATTTTGAGCGAAATATAGGGTAAACATTATTTTTGCGGTTAAGATAAAAATAATAAATTATTGCTTTTTATATTGTGAACTGATAATAAAATTTGTTTTTCGTTTAAAATATCTACATAACAATAATTTTTTTATAATTTTTGCGATGTGGTTACGCGATTAAATGATTTTTATGTTCTTTATTAAATAATTAATTAATAAAAGATTCTGCTTAAATTTCTATTTTCTACAATTAGTTAAAAGCTAAGAATTAATTAAAGTTAAACAAAGAAAAGTTCAAATTAAAAAATATTAAAAATGAAATTAATTTAAATGTATAAACGAAAATAATTTTTTAAAGTTTGAAATTATTTAAACTTATAATTAAAATAGTGCTTTAATGTTTTTTTTTGTTTTGAAATGATTGAATACTTATTTAATAATTGTGTTAAAACTTCGAATTTAAAAAATTATTTCAGAAGAAATAAAGGTACTTTAGGATCAATTTTAAATTATATAAAAATTTAATTTGAGATGTTTTAAATTAAGTAACCTTAATTTATTATTTACTTTCAGATAATATAATTCAATATTAGGTATTACTTTTAAAATAAAAATGTATTCACTCGTTAGAATATCTCTATTAAGTTTAATGATTTTTCTTATGATTGTGATGTGAAAAGAGTACCTCATTTCTAATTTTAAAATTATAATTATATAATTTCAACTTTTATGTAATTATTCTAAAAGGTTACTAATAAAATTAACAAATAGAAATAGTGTTTCAAATTCAAAGAAAATATAATGTAAAAACTATTCTAATGATTCCATAAAAATGATTATTTAATGTTTTTTTATGTTGTGAACTGATAAGCTGTTGATTTATTTTATTAAAGTAGTATTTCAAAATCTACAGAACTTTAATCTTCAAAATATTAAATTTTTTTATTTCATGCACCAAATTAGTTGAATTATAAAGCAAAAAATATTAATTTCCAAAAAATAGTTAATTCTTCAATCGTGGAGATAAATTTTTAAATCAAAATGTAAATCTTTATGAACAAAAAATATTTTTTAACATAGAAAAAAATTATTTTTAACCAAAAAGTTGGATTTTCCTTTGAAAAATAATACTTCTACGAAAACAGATGTATTTTTAAATCTAAAAAATCAATTATGTAAAAATAGTTGAAATTTCTGTTAAAAAAGATTTCAATTGACTTTTCACGACGAATTTTGAACCAAAAAAATCACGTTTTAGCAAAATCGTAAATAAATTTTTACAAAGAAAAACAATATATATGTATTGTTGAATTTTTATCGAAAAAATATTTCAGTTGACTTTTCAAGACTTAATATGAATGTTCTATCCAAAAATGAATTTTCATAAAAAAAAACGACTTTCTAATTCAAAACTTTCGAACAGAAACATTAAATTTGTATTATACTACAACAGATGAATTTTTAATAAAAATCGACAAATTTGCTTAAAGATAAACTGTCATCCAGAAAAGGTTTAGTTCATTTTTCAACACTTCAATATAAATATTAAACAAAAAGTAAATTTATTATGAAATAGTTCAATTTTTAACAAAACAGAGAAATTTGAAACCAAAAATTTTGTGTTTTTAACAAGAAAGTTTAATATTAAAAACAAACATTTTAATTTATTTGCATTGAAGATAAAATTTTCTTCTAAAATGGCTAAATTTTTAATAAAAAAACAATTGCGAAAAAGGTGATTTTTCATCGAGATGAGACTTCAATTCTCATTTCAACACAAAAATATTAAATTTAAAAAAAAGTCTGACTTTTTGAAACCACTCAATTTAAACAAAAATTATGATTTCTCAACAACATTGTTGAATGTTTTACCAAATAGTTGCATTTTTATCTAAGAAATGTGTAATTTGTGATAATGCAGATGAATCTTAAAATGAAAAAGACAAACTTTTAAACAAAGAGGTTGAATTTTTGACCGAATAATTGTATTTTTATTCATGAGAAATGAAATTTAATAAATAAATTTGAAAAAAAATTTTTTTTTTAAATAATCAAATTTTTCATCCAAGTAAAATTCCAGATTACTTTCCAACTCTAAAATAAAAATTGTCAGCAATGAATTAATTTTCTGCTAAATAGTAGAATTTTTAAACAAAACGTATGACTTTCTAATAAGACTGCTAATTTTCAAACAAATTTTCAAAAAAAAATAGTTATTTAGCAAAACAGATTTCAGTAGACTTTTCACCAACAAAATATGAATTTTAGAAAAAAGTTTAATGTTTTACGAAAAAAGCTGAATTTGTAAAACAAAATGTCTTTTTAAGAAAACTGTTGAATTTTCAACCTAATAAAAAAGTTTACGGCTAACAAGATAATCTTCAGTTTTTTTTTGAAAACGTTAAAACGTGTATACAAAGAATATATTTACTTCATTTTATTTTTTGAACAATAAACCAAAAAATTTGTCCTAATGGCAAGAATTTACAACAAAATAAATTTATGTTGAACCAAATTGTAGAAAGTTTATTCAAACAAGACGCAAAAAAAAATATATATATATATTTAATGTAGTGGACTTTTCAGGTAAAAATAATTAGATTTTCTAAATGGATTCTATTATTTCACTTTACGTTAAAAAAAAAGGAAAAATGGGGATTGCGAAATGATTGTGACCTAATTTCGCATCGCAACTCAACGTTTGTTCGTCAACGTAAAGTTCGCATCGTTACTTTCTCTGCCCCCTTTCAAACTTACCCTGTTAATAAATAATTTTTTTTGAAATTACAATTATAATTCTAAAAAATGAAAAATAAATTGTAGAGCTTGTTGAGAAAATTTGTTAATATAAAACCCATATGTTTTTGCTTCCAGTATCAAGATCAATGCATACGCCCCAAAATCGTAATCACGCAACATCGTCGACTCGGTTTCGCCAGACACCTCCTAAACCAGAATACGATACAGACGGAAATCTTCTGGCAATAAACTTTAATAATCATCGTCATGTTATCTCAATAGAAGTAATAAAAGGTGAGACTGATAATTTAGGAATTAAAATATATTTTAGACCAAAAATCAGAACATTCTCAAAAATCTCGTTTTTTTATAATTGAGGGCCCATACAATTTGAACTTCATAACACGAATTCATCTTGAAGTCCTTTTCACCCAAAATAAACATAAAGAAACTGCATTCGAAAAACATAAACTTTACATTAATAAATATAAAATAAAAAAATTGTTTAAATAAATTTCTAAACATAAAAATAAATAATCCATTTTATTCAGCATAAAAACTGGATGTCGAAAACTGAAAAGTAATTATAAATACAAGTACATATAACGAAGTTAGATAAGGCGTATACAGTGGATTATCTTATGTGTAAAAAAATTTTATATAATTTTTTTCAAATCGGAAAATATGTGTTTATTAACTTCGAATAAATCTAAGGCAAAAACTTTCTTTTACAATTTTTTGCGAATAAAAGCAGGTGCCTATCAGAAAATTAATAAAGTTTTAAGTGTTGCAGATAGGGCTATTTTTCCGTTTCATTAGGAAAGAAAATGTTAAGAGACTGCTTTTTTTATTTTATTATTACCTATAAAAAACCGTAATTCAGGGAATTTCGGGGCATCAGGCAATTCAAAGAATGGAGAGAATTCAAGAAATTTAAAGAATTTAGCGAATTCAAGCAATTCGACAAATTTAGTGAATTGGCGAAATTTAGAGAATTCAGAGTACACGAATTTCAGGGAATTAATGAAATTCAAGTAATTGAAATGAATTAAGAGAATTCAAAAAATTCAGGGGGAGAATTCAGGAAATGCAAGGAATTCTAGGATTTTAGAGAACTCAAGGATTCAAGAGAATCCAGGGCATTCGCAGAATTCAGAGAATTAATGGAATTCAAATATTTAGAGGAATTCCAAAAATAAAAGCAATTGAGAGACTTCAAGGGATTCAGAGAATTCCAGACATTTAGCAAAATCAAGGCATTTCATGAATTCAAGAGATTATGCGAATTCGAGGAATTGGTGGGATTTAGACAATTGGAGGGTTTCAGATAATTTAAGGAGTTCAGAGAATTCAAGGAATTCAGAGAATTCAAGGAATTCAGGTAATTGAAATGAATTAAGAGAATTTAACAAATTCAGGGAATACAAGGAATTTAGAGAATTCAGGAAATGCAAGGAATTTAGAGAATTCAGGAAATGCAAGGAATTTAGAGAATTCAGGAAATGCAAGGAATTCTAGGAGTTAAGAAACTCAAGGATTTAAGAGAATTCAGGGCAATTGAAGGGATTCAGAGAATGTTAAGAATTCAGAAATCTTAAGAAAGTCGAAAAATACAGATATCTCAAGGAATTCAAGGAATTCAGATATTTCAAGGAATTTAGGGAATTCAGAGAATTAAGGAATGCAGCTAATTCACGGAATCCAGGGACTTCAAGGAATTCATTGATGTTAAGGATTTCAGGAAATTCATAGAGTTCAGGAACTTAGAGTGCAAGGAATTCAGATAATTCACGGAATACATAGAATTTATGGAAATGAGATAATTCAAGGAATTCAGAGAATTTAAGAAATTCAGATAATTCAAGGAAATCAGTGAATTTAAGGAAATCAGAGAATTTAAGGAATTCAGGGAATTCAAGGAATTAGAAGAATTCAATGAATTTAAGGAATTCAAAGAAATTAAGAGAATTCAACAAATTCAGGGAAAACAAGGAATTTAGAGAATTCAGGAAATGCAAGGAATTCTAGGAGTTTAGAGAACTCATGGACTTAAGAGAATCCAGGCCATTCGCAGAATTCAGAGAATTAATGTAATTCAAATATTTGCAGAAATTCAAAAAATGCAAGAAATTAAGAGAATTTAAGGGATTTAGAGAATCCCAGACATTCAGCTAAATCAAGGTACTTTGTGAATTTAAGGAATTTGGCGAATTCGAGAAATTTAGATAATTCACAAAAAATTTAGAGAATTAATGGGATTCAGAGAATTGAAGGGATTCAAAGAATTCAAGGAATTCAGAGAATTCATAGCAATTAAGAGAATTCAACAAATTCAGGGAATACAAGAAATTCTAGGGGCTTAGAGAACTTAATGACTTGAAAAAATCCAGGGCATTTGCAGAATTCAGAGAATTAATTAATTGAGAGAATTCAAGGGATTAGGAGAATTCCAGACATTCAGATAAATCAAGGCACTTCGTGAATTTAAGGAATTCTGCGAATTCGAGGAATTTAGATAATTCACAAAATATTTAAAGAATTGATGGGATTCAGAGAATTGAAGGTATTCAGTGATCTGAAGGAATTCAAGGAATCGATGGGATTAAAAGAATTGAAGGGATTCAGAGAATTCAATGAATTCAGCGATGTCAAGAAATTCAAAGAATGCAGAAATCTCAAGGAGTTTAGAGATTTCAATGAATTAAAGGAATTCAGAATTATCAAGGAATTTAAGGAATTTAGAGATTTCCAGGAATGTAGCAAATTCAAGGAATCCAAAGAATTCAAGGAATTAAGTGATTTCAAGTATTTCAGGAAACTCAGAGACTTCTGAGAACTTAGAATTTAAGGCATTCAGTTAATTTACGAAATTATTAGGCATAAAAGGAAATGAAAAAATTCGAGGAATTCAGAGAATTCAAATAATGTATAGAATTCAAGGAATCCAGAGAATTCCAGACTATCAACTAAATCAAGGAATTTTAAGAATTCGATTAATTTAGATAACTCACAACAATTTAGAGAATTGATGGGATTTACAGAATTAAAGGGATTTAGAGAATTCAAAGAATTCAGAGATCTTAAGGCATTCAAAGAATTGATGGAATTCAGGGAATGGAAATGATTAATAGAATTCAAGGAATTCATATATTTTGAGGAATTCAAAGAAAGCAGAGATCTCAAGGAATTCAGAGATCTTAAGGAATTAAAGAAATTCAGATATATCAAGGAATTTAAGGAATTTAGAGATTTCCAGGAATGCAGCGAATTCAAGGAATCAAGAGTATTCAAAGAAATAAGTGATTTTAAGAATTTTAGGAAAATGATAGAATTCTGGGAACTCAGAATGCAAGGAATTTAAATAATTCACGAAATATAAAGAATTCAAGGAAATGAGAAAATTTAAGGAATTCAGAGAATTGATGGAATTCAGAGAATTCAAATAATTTAGAGAATTTAAGGAATTCAGAGAATTCCAGACAATCAGCTAAACTAAGGGATTTTATAAATTCAAAGTTTAGGAATTGTAGTGATTTAGATAATTAACAAAAATTTAGAGAATTGATGGGATTTAAAGAATTGAAGGGATTCAGACATATAAAGGAATTTAGGCAATTCAGAGATTTCGAGGAATGTAGCGAATTCAAGGAATCCAGAGAATTCATGGAATTACATGATTTCAAGGATTTCAGAAAATTCAGAGAATCCTGGAAACTCAGAATGCAAGAAATTCAGATAATTCAAGGAATTCAAAGAATTCGAGGTTCTGAGTGAATTCGAAGAATTCAGCAATTTCCGGGTTTCAGGATATTCAGAGAATTCAAGGAATTAATGTAAATAAAAGTGCGGGGAATTCAGAGAAATCACGGTATTCATAGAATTCAGGGAATTGAGAAAATTTGAGGAATTCAGAGAAATTAAAGAATTTATAGAATTAAAGGAATTCTTAAAAGAGAAAGAATACGATCAGGTGGTTTTAACCTTAAAAGCGCTACGTGAAGAAATCTCGTACATATTAAATCGAATAAATGACACCTCATATTTGGAAAAATTGGAATTGTACTTCGTACGTTTATCAATGTTGAAAATGGATGACAAGATAAATTACAAATTCACAGAAAAGCAATATTTTATGCGCACATGGTAAAATGTGTGCTGGCGAACACGAAATGGTGTCGAAGGGTATTATTAGATTATGGAATAGAACGTAAATGCCAGAATCCAACCCGATAGGGAATCGAATCCGCCAATGGGATAAGAGGATTGACTGCGAAATTTTGCCAAAAATTACAATTGATATGCATATTTCCTCCAATTCAAGATTTATAGAACTGAATTATACAAATTTGAAAAATTGATACATTGGAATCAGTATACTATTCAAAACGAAATAAACTATAAAAATGAATTAGTAAAATTGTCAGAACGTAAATTGTTCATACATTACATTTAAAATTTATGAAATGTTCTAACAAATATAAAGCACTAAATTCTTTGATTTATTTTATATTCTCAGGACTCATTTTTTATTCAAAAAAGTAAAAAAATCATATATTTCCTCAATCAAGGTAAAAAATTTCATGATAAAAATGTTCTTTAAAATTATTGATAACAATTAAACCTTTGTTTTTAGAGTTATTATTTATATTTTTTTGTTGAATTTGGTGGTCAGACTCAATATTTTTTGTAGAAAAAATAAAGGGGGAATTATTTCGGCCCCTGCGAGGACCCAGGCAGACTTTTCTACAGTGGGCCCCCTTTGTAGGACCCCTAGAGGGGCACTAATCAAAAAAGGCCAAGCTGGGCAATTTCCATACGGGTAGTAATTTTTTCGGTAACTTGTGTTCAATTCAAGCACAAAGAATAAAGAAGTGACAAAAGAGATAAACGAATATTCGACTATTTAATTTATTTACTAATACAAAATTTTCTTTTACTTATTGCAACCAAGATACAAAGTGATTCCTTTGCATATTCTTCTTTTATATTCACTTTTTCTTTACCTGCGCAAACGTACACGACTTATCCCTAGTAATTATGAGTTAATTGCTTTTTTTTAATATTCAAATTAATAAATAATTTTGTTTTTGTTTTACAACAAGGACCAATGCCATATGGATACCGTATACCTGATGGAGCTCGCGTGTACCGCATGGTTAAAGATCAGGTCCGTTGTATTGGATACTTCTCGAACCAGGAGATTATCCCTTCGCATGGTACGTTATAAAAAGCTTCCTAGTTTAATAAAATGCACGTAAGAGTCCAGGTTTCTTATCACAAAAAAACCTGTTTACCCTTTCAACAGAGGACCCTTTTAAAAAAAAGGCCAAGAAGATTAATTTACCACTGAAAAAACGAATTTGAACACTTTCCATACCATTTTGATCTAACAGATTCATTTTAACATTCTCAACCATAATGAGGAGGTATTAGTTTTATGCAAAAAATGACTTTTCGGAATTTTATCAAATGTCAACGTTTTGAGGGCCTCTGGGTCAGAAAAACAAGTTATTTTCTGTATAACGGATAATTTTTCGAACGAATAGTCAGATTGGATTGTGCTTTTGCACACAGTTTGAGGGATCAAAAAGAAAGATCTAGTTCTATTAACCAGCCATTTTTGATAACAATTCAAAAACTTAAAGCTTTTTTTTAAAATTATGAGACAACTTATTTAAAAAATTGGACATTTCGATCGGCAGACATTTATAGATATGGAAAAAAGTATATAAATGAGAAAAAAATTTCTTTTTCCAGGCCCTACAGGATTGTCTAAACAGTTTTTGAATTTTGTTTAAAAAAATTGAAAGTTAAAATTTTTATTGCAAAAAAATTAATTAATTATTACATTCTCACCCATAATAAAAAGAAATTATTTTAATGCTGTTCGTAGGCCAATCATTCTTGATAAAAATTCAAAAAGTTAAAATAAAGTAAAATACGAAAAGAGATAGATCGAAAAAAATTGTGCAACTAAAAAAGATCTACAAACTTGTTATGAATTACTTATCTATAGGATTTTGTTTTATTAATGAAAACAATAATTTAAAATAAAAAATTAAATTGTCTGCAAACAATTTTTCTTCATTACATGTTTCTGCATAGCAAAGAATATAATTTAATGCAGAATGAGAAACGTATATTAAAGTAATCATAATAAATAAAATTTGGGTTATATTTTGCAATATCTGAATAAGCAATTCAAGGCAGAGTTACATAAAAAATGTATCATATTTGACCTTAAAAGTGTTGAGCATAATGTAAAACAGAATTTCAACAAAAGAGAGTTCGCAATCACAAAATTTCAGTTGTCCATTCGTTGACCTTAGATTTTACTAGGTCTGTGCTTGAGTGTGCGAGAAAAGACCGAGCACGAAGTGCGAGAACTATCAGTCGCATGCGCTAGGTGCGCTCATAATCGCGAGCTAAGATCTTTAAAAAAAAGAGAATTCACAATCACAAAACTACAGTGGCAGATGCTTTGCGTGTTAATTTTAAAAAGTTTGTGCAAAATTGTGCAAAAAATACAAAGACCGAGCGCATAGTGCGAGGTAAATATATAAACGAGCGCGAAATAAAGGCACATCGAGCGCGAAGCACGATATAAATACATTATCTGCCCCGCAGCGGGCAGGTGTTTTAACTAAGAAAAATCTATTTTCACATAAAAATTTAATATGTATATTTTTGTAAAAGCTCATGTTTGATTTAAAAAAGGAATTTTCTACCAAATTGTATAATTTTTAAGCTAATAGAATAAATATTGTGTAAATCAGTTAAAATTTTAATTTAAAAATATACATTTTTAACAAGAAGTATAATTTTCAACTTAAACATTATTAACAGTTACTCAAAATATTATTTAAATCGATAAGTTTTCTACAAAAAAGTACTACTCTTTAACGAAATGTAAGAAAAATTAATTTTCAATTCGAATTACAAATTTACACAAAAATTTTAATTTTCTTTTAAATAGCGGAATTTCCTATCAATTTTCAAGAAATTTTAAGCCAAAAGGAAGGATTTTCTACAAAACAGATTACAAACCGGATATTCTACGAAGAGCGCTCCGGTTATTATATTTTTTCTATATTTTTGCATACTACTTTCAAAAGTAAATGTGAAACAGTCGACAACTGATATTAAGTGATTGTGAATTCTCTTTTATTAAACCTTCTTCGGCCATAATTAAAAACTTTTAATCACGTGTATCGTGAGGAAGACGTTTATTATTAAATTTTAAGGTTTAATTAAAAATAATGTTGCTATTAAACTTTTTATTGAACCATTAACCTTTAATGCAAAAATTTAATTTGTTTACTTCTTATATAATTTTTACCAATTAAAAAGAATTACAGATCTTATTAAAAGTTATTATTAAAATATTTTTAGCTCTTTTTTGCTAAACAAATTTTGTGGTTTGACTTTTTCGTGGCTTGTAATGTTTGTACCAAAAATACAAATTGGTTCTTTTTATTGTTGAATTATTACAAATTAGTGTCCATGAAAAGGGATGGTTTTTTATGATATGTTTTTTCGTGTTTCTAAAAATTTTAGTTCAATGTTTAAATTTTTATTTTTCACGGTTAAGACAAAAACTACAAGTCCTTTTAAAGACTGACTCAGAAAACATTCTTAGATATTTTTCTACTTTTAATGTAGTTTTTTTATGAAAGTGACAAAAACCACAAGTTTGTATCTTGCATAGCTGGAACGCAAAAGTGAATGTTTTATTTTTAAATATTGTTGGTGAGATCAAAATTTTACTTTTTAAAATTATATTTCCTTTAAAAATTTAATTTTTCTAGAAAATTCAAAAAGCTATTTTGATAATGCTGTAAATCTTTAAAAAATTATCTTTTTTCTTTTCTTAAATTTAATAAAAAAAATTGTCTAAAAAATTGCAAAAATGCTCTAACTTTCAGAATTTGTTTTGAAAATAGCTGTTTAATGAACTTGTCTCTACTTTTTAGGTCTTTAGATGATAAGCCAAAGCTCAAACTAATATGATTATTTTTTCTATCATTTCTATCGAATTTAAAATTTGCATGAACACAACTAAATAAATCATTTTAGCAACCACAAAACCGCAGATCCTTAGAATATTAAGGGACATGTTAACTTTAAACAAGCTTCGCTGAAATTTTAAGTATAAATAACTTTGTTAAACCACAGAAAATTGTAGGTATTTAAAGAAAAGAAATAAAATGTAATTTTTTGGACAATAATTGCTAAATTAGTTCCCACAATTTGCATAGCAGTGCTATGTAAATGGTCTTTTTTAATCTTTTATTTAATTAGTGAATATATATTTTTCTTACAGGCTCCAAGTGTTGTCCACTTAAAAAACCGCACCTTGATCTTCTAGCCGAACACAATGATATCGTAACGTATCCGGGTCCTTTTAAGCCTTTTGGAATGTTTAGCGTTTTTGAGGACGAACTTCGCTTTTTTTTGTTTGATTTCGAAAATTCAGTCAGCGAAGTAACTACACCACAACCCAGGAGTTAATGAAAACAGCAGGCTGTATCATAGGCAGTTAATCGTGTCATCTTCTTTAGTAATTTTCTGTCAGTTGCAAAACTGTCACAGGACATTTGCTTTGGACGGGGAATTTCGCAAATAATTATAAGAATAATTTATACAAGTTCGATATTTACAGTTTTAAAGTGATTAGATGAAATGTTATCTTTTTAATTATTATACTATTCACTTTACAATGCGTGTTTTGAAATATGTTAATTTAAAAATTCCCCATTTGAAATTATTATTTTTCAGCGTTCATTTTCAATTTGGTTTAATGTTTAAAGTTTTGTAATGCAAAAACATTTATCATTTAATATTTATTATTCATTAAAATATTTAGAAGTTACCAAAAAAAATTGAAAAATATCTTTGAATTTAAAAACATTTAAAACAACTTCTAGATTTCGCAAGATTTAAAAATACAATATAGAAATATTTAAAAATTTTTTCACTCTATAAAATGAAAATAGTTCAACATCTTATTTACTAACTATTCAGACAGAGAAATTTAATTTTTTAATTTTCGATTTTTTCAGTTTAAAATTGATTAAAATAATAACATTATTTAAATTTTAAAGTTAATTAAGACGGTAATTTAGAGCACTAAAAATGATAATACATATTTATATTATTTGGAATATAATCTGAATCTAGATTTTGCACTTTATCTGCATTTCGTTTCAACTTAATTAACTGTACGTGTTAGTAACTTTAATTTTAAAAGTTTAAATTAATGAGCATTCAAATACAATATTTCTGAATCAACAATTTTGTAACCTTTAATTTAAAAAGTTTAAAATTCAAGAGTTCCACTTTAAGTGCTTAATTGATTGAATGTCAAAAAGTCAATACTTTCATCAGATTTAATTTTCACGCACAAACATTTTTACGTTCATTATGACATTATAATGCGAAAATAGCAAATATATAAAAAAGAATATTTCTTCAGACAAACTGCAAATAGAAATGTTTCAGATTGCCCTAATTGTTTATTGTGTGGAGATTCCCGACATATTGTGAACCAGACGATGAGGAAGCGACATTAAGACCAACGGCGGATAGAAGGCACCTTCTGAGAGATAATGGTGATTGCAGGGCAAGAAGGAACAATAACGTACGTGTTCCTCCTAAGTCCCAATATCTGGCTGAACTGTATACCTCCCTTCTTGTTCACATCTTGGAGTATTTCGACTTCTGGACCATCAACTGTTCAATTTACGATGCTGCGAGACCTTTCGCTGATTCAAATCGAAGGCTAAACCGACATTGGTTTAAAAGACAAAAAAAAGCACGCATCAACTAAATATCAAATCAACATTTGATTGGCAAACAGAATGCGTCTCTTGTTTTAGTGATTACAGAGCATCTAGCAGATAATTCACGGAAACGGGTTTAAAAGTTGGTCCAAGTACTGAACGCCTTTAATCACCAATTGAACAAGTGAAAGATGCTGACAACTTTAGGATTTATTTCAGAAATAATAATTCTAAATTCATCAAAGTGGAAAACCACATTCTTTAACTTTCAATTAAATTCAACTTGGTTGTTTAGAATATCGGTTAGTTCGGGATTGTGAACTTGGAATAAATTAAATTTCATTTAATTTTAAATAGGTTTTAAATTATCGCGCAGAAAATTTACTAAATAATAACCATGCTTGTCTAACGCCTTGCATAATATCGAACCATTCACTCAATATCCCATTCACCCTTCCACTCGCTTTGCTACCCGTACATATTGTTTTTATAGCTTGTAGGAGCCATACATTTACTCCGTACTCTTTCAGAACTTCCCACAGTTTACACAGTTGAAACCTTTTTCTAGGTCAACGAATGCACAGAATACATTTTTCCCAATCTCACACTTTTTTTAAATCTTTTCTTTCTGTTATTTTAATTACCCTACGAATAAGTATTTTTGAGTATCTTTTACTTACGGTACCTAATAAGCTGAACCCTCCGTAATTATTGCAGTCGCTTTTATCTTCCTTTATTTTGTATATGGGCACAATAATCGCTTTTTTCAAATCACCTTGGACTTTTCCTATTTTAATGCATAGACTTATCAATTCGCACAGTCTAGGTGGTATGTACTTGCCACCGTGTTTAAGCATATTAGCGTTAATACTGTCTAACCCGGAAGCTCTACCGTATTTCAAGTTCTTAATTATATCCCTACCGTCAGTGATACAGACTTTCTTAATCGAGTTTTCTAATGCATTGTATTCTACATCGCATTTATGGTTTCCAATATCTTTATCTCCGGGTTGTCCCATAAAATGGTCTCTGGAAGCGTCTCTAACCCCGCCTGCCTTATATTGAATTTCCTCTTTGCTATTTCTCATATTGACAAATTCTGTACTTTTAATTCCTTTCATTGCTTTATAGAGTAGTTTCTTTCTTCCTTTAAAGTCGTTTTGTATTTTCTTCTCTTCTTATGCACTAATATAATTTTTATTTCTCTAATTATTCGCTTGAGTATTCTCTTTTTGCTTCTGTAATTATTTATGCTTATATGTCTTTCTTCATCGCTAAGAACTATCATGTTTAAAGTTCTCCTGTACGCTTCTTTCTTTGTTTTTTGAGCACCCTTAATTTCATCATTCCACCATGCATCACCAGACATTCTTCCTACAACCGCGGTACCATATACTTCGATCGCACATCTAACCTTACCTATGCTCTCGATTATCTTATTTTTAAAATCTATTCGCACATCCGGTATCTGCAGGTACTCAATTTTGATCCTTGTTTTTTTTCTCTTGATTCTCTTTTTCTTCCATCTCCGACCTAAGTTTATTTTGGAGATCAGAAGGTAATGATGAGTACTACATTCAGAACCCCTCATGACCTTTCTATCTTTGACTAGCTCTCTTAGTCTTTTATCTGCAACAGCAAAGTTAATTATACTGTGGCTATTGCTTTTGGACTAGGTGTACATGGGGATGATTAAAAACCTACATCCAGTATTTGTAATTAACAGACCCTTTTCTAAGCATAAGCCAACTAATTTATCTTCGGTAAAGTGTGTTCTTGGTTCCACAAAATTACGTAGTACTCTTTCCGTATCCTGATTTTAAATATTAACTCATCCATTCATATCTATTTGCAGAATTATTCTTTCATCATGATCGCAAATGTTTCTCGTATCATTGAAAGTGCCATAGAAGGCATCTTTTACTTCTCTAGGAGCACTATCAACTAGCGGGTAACACGCTATGATAAATAATCTTCTAATTCCTACTTTAATTCTAGCCTAAAAGAATTTGGCAGATACGAAATCATGATCTCCAAAATGCTGCATCGCTCTTTCATTGAAAATCAGATCTACTCTTTTCTTACGATGTACTTCACTATCTACTACTGACCATATTCAAAATCCGCCTTTCAACAACCCATTTTCTATGTCCCTATTTTCGCATCCCCTTTTCTTTGTTTTAGGAACACATAAAATATCTAGTTTCCTTACGTGCGTCATTTCTCGTAATTCTTTTAATTTGAGATCATTCACCCCCCCTAGCATTCCATACACCCAGTCATCGCCTGAAACTTGACCTTAGAATTGTCCGTTTGCATGCATTTTGTCAATTAAACTTTCAGTCCTTTTCGAGGCTATTTTATTGTTTGTATTATTCATTGTTTAGATTATACGCCCAACTACCACCTTTATGCAATAAGTTTATTTTGCGAGTTGAAATCATGTTCAAGTTACGTAGCAATTCTTCATATGTTGGAAACTGTAGTTAAAAAATCCGTCCCAGCAAACTTCAGTTAATAAGGAAGGGTTGGGTAAGGGGGGGTTGGAACCGAGAGAGTCATCTTGGGTTGATGTTTTTATACTGAGAAGATCACCAGTCTTCAGCAGCGTTGTTTTAGACGGCAGTTCATGTGATCCCATCTTATAGTAGCCGTAGCCGTCTTATTTTATATATATTCTAAATTGACACCATTTAATTTTCGCGATCAGAACTTTCACAAAATTTAAAATGTCAACAATACAAGTGGATGCATCAAGGGTTCGTAAGATACTGATTTTGTGTCGATATGGGCAGGAAGCCAAGAGTTACATTTCATTTACGTGTCTTCTTTGTTATTATTTTTATGTGTCTGCGCGTCGGTCTTTAGAAATTTCTACGAAATTCGTTCAAGTCAGAGAGTAGTGTATTTGATTCCAGCTAGGTTTTAAAAAATTTTCAAAATTTTCAAAATTTTTATCAAATATAAAGTTAAGAAAGTTTTATGCAATTTTAAGCTGAAAAATCCTTAAAAATAATCAAAATAAAATACGTATTGGTAAGATTGTATCAGCTATCCCCCATTCACAATCATTAAAACTCATAATCCAGCGTATCCAAT
>JAAAKG020142169.1:15651-33877 GCA_010014905.2 Druon quercuslanigerum
ATTGTAGCCCCCCCCCCCCCCTCCCTCACAAAAACCAATACGAGCAGGGTATTTCAATTTTCAATGATATTTTAAATATTTAAAGTGTGACCAATAGTTAAATAAATTACAATTTAATTTTCTGCTATAATTTTTATAGTTAATAATCCAAAATTAACTTATTTTTAAGGAGACTGCTTAAACTTTTCTAAACTTCTGGAATTCTCTTAATTCCTTTAATACTTTGAAATCTGAAATTTATCACATTTTCTGAATTATTTGAATTTCCTAAATGCTCTAAATTCTCTGACTTCCTTGAATATTCTGAATTCTTTGAATTTTATGAATTTTTTGTATTCTCGAAATTTCCAATGTTTCCTAAACGCCCTGAGTTCTCTAAATTCCCAAAATTTCCTGAATTTTTAGGATATGCTGAATGCTGTGAATTTCCTAAATTCGGGGAGTCTTTACAATTAAATAAATTCAAATGCTTTAGGGATGAGCATCGATAAACATAAAAGATTTTACGCATTTTACCCAAAGACAATTTCTATGATAAAGTATCTTGGTTTTCAATTGTCATTTTAATAGAAGTTTCACTTTTATAATCTATTAAATTAAAATAATTATTACAACTTGTAAAATACATTAAAAGAAAAAACCGCCTGACAGCTTTTCGAGACCTTGCCCACTCTGATTTCCCAAACTAGGATGACTGTGCTGATAATGATATTAACAACAGATATCAAGCTAGCTACTAGTATAGCTAGTTTAAAAAATATTTTCAATCCATAAATCCTTCTTTTCTTTTTAAGCTCTCTACGTTATGGAACCTTACGCAAACTTATGATTTATCACTTATTTTGGCAAACACTTCAGAATAGAAGTAAATCCAGAAACAGAAGAGCCGCTGGCAATTGAACTCGTAAATGGAAATAACCATGAATATGGACATCGACCACAAGAGGTTATTTTTCCTTGGATAACTTTTTATGCGTACAGAGGGGCCCTTATTCAGATATTACGAGGGCTTCACTTGACGGGACGCTTCCACTGTTTGTTTAATTTTTTACTACGTTCAATCTACAGGTTCTCGATCCTGAACAACTTTGAATAGAATAAAAAGAAATTAAACCTGTATCATTACTGAATAAAAGCTTTTGAAATCAAATAATTTTATACCTTTAAACTACAAATGTCAAATTTAGACAATTGCATTAGGAAGGACTTAAAATTGAAAACTAAGTTGAACATTTTAATGTTAAAGCTTCCAAATATATAGAAATCTTAATTCTTGTTTAATAATTAAAATGATCACTTACTTTAAAAATTTATTGAACGAACATTTTTTAAATCAAAAAATGAATTTACCTTCATTTTCTGCCTTTAATATAAAAAGTTTTACATATAAAAACATTAAGATTGAATGATTTGAAAAAAAAGTTTAAATCCAAATATGAGCCTGAAAATTTTTTTAGCAAATATCTGCAATATTAAAAGTTTGCGTTACTTTAGCTTTTACAAATCTATATTACTCTCATTTAATTTATTTGTTTAGAAATTAAAATTTTTTAAACTATCAGTTACTCTCTTTGAAATTTAACGCCTTCAATTTTAGTGAGTTTCAAATTTTGTAATTTTTAAGATTTAAATATTCTAAATAGTTTATCTTTAATTTTGAACACAAAAATTGTGGCCTTTAGATTCTTCGAAATCGCAAAGTATTAAAATAATATATATTTGGTAGTTGCACACTTTTTAGTTTAAAGGATATGTAATTGAACAATTTTAAATTAAATGCCTACCGAGAAAATTCCAATACTGAAGTTTTTTTATTTCAAAAACATTTCAAAAACATGGATATTTCAAGCTCAGTTAAAAAATAAAACCAAACCATTTTTTGATTGAAACATTGATTAATTTCTATCATTTTTAAAGGCTTCGTTTTTAAAATTAAGATTTTTAATAGTAATCAATACATTTTTGAATTTTGAGATTAAAATTAAAATGGTTGACTTTAGAAAATTATAAATGACAATTTAAGAATTGTTAAGTTCATTTTCTATTTAAAATAACATTTAATTTCGAACGTTTTTTTAAAATTCAATTTTAACTGTTTCAAACGCAAAATGTTTCCATTATTATGAACGTTGAAAATATAGCAAACTTTGTTTTTTTGATTTAAATTACTTTTTACTTTAAAACACTTTAATTTAATCTAATAAAAAAATATATTACTAGAATTTCAGAAGTTTTTTTCTTTAAAATATTTCCTTTACCTTCTTTTCAAATTGTCAAATTTTGATCTCTTAGAAATTAAATTTATCAACATTCGAAGGTTTGTTTTGTTAAATTATTGAATTTTGAATAAATTTAATTAGAAATAAGACTTTTTTAATTTCTTTGGATTTTAAATGATTTAAAAATTTTCCTTCTTTGACCTTTTAATCTGAAATCATTTAATTAAAAAAAATTTTTAATTAAAAATAAAACTTTTTAATTTAAAAAAGGAACCTGAATGCCTTTTTTAGAATATTGTATTATTCATGGCATTGAATACAACCTATAATATTCTTAAGTATATATCCAGTTTTTTAAAATAAAGATTAACCTTTAATTTATTGAAATAGGTAACATTAATACCTATTCAGTTGCTTTAAAAAGCGTAAAAAATATTAAACAATCAATGATAATAATATAAGACCATGAAATGTGTCATTATTTTGTAATAATTCCACTATTCCATATTCTGTTGCCGTGAGCGGCTTTCGCTCCAATCAAGGCTCAATTTCTGAGTTACAAATTCCTAGAGTAATTAAATTCCAGGAATTCCTTGAATTTTCTGGAATCCTGGAATCGCTTAAATTCTATGATTTATCTGAATTCGCTATTTTCACTCAATGGGCTAACATCCTCTCAAGTCTGAAAATTTTCCTGCACTCTCAGAAATATTGCATATTAAATATCCTAAATTCCTTGACTATTGAAAATTCTCTTAATTCTGGGTACTTCTTGAATTTTTTGAATTCCCCCGAATTCTTTAAATTTTTATAATTTCCTGTTTTTCCAGTATTATTTGAATTCTTAGAAATCCTTCATTTTTCTGAATGCTTTAGTTAACTCTCTGACTTCCGTTAATTACCTAAATTCCCTTAATTCTCTAAATTCGCATTATTCTAAATTCTCTAAATTCATCGAATTCGCTGAATTAATTAAATTTTCTAAATTCATTGAATTTCCTGAATTCATTTAGATACGCTGGATTCCTAGAATTCTCTACACACTTTAAATCCTCTAAATTCCTTAAATTATCTAAATTCATTAAATTTTTCAAATCCCTTTACTTGTCTAAGTTCCTTAAATACTCTAAACTCTATCAATTCCCTAAATTCTTTGAATTTTATGGATTCCTTAAATCCCGTTAATTGTTCGGCCAAACTCTCTCTCTCTATCTCTTTTTAAGGCCCGTACTCTCCCGCAGCTCCGCCACCCCCCCCCCCCTACTCTCTCTCTCTTTCTCTCTCTCTCTCTCTTCAGGCTTGTAAGGTCTTGCAGCGCCAGCAAAGGTCTTTTTTTCTTTTAGGCCAGTAAGCTCTCCTTGCAGCTCCACCGAACTCTGATTCTTTCTTCAGGCCGGCAAATTATTCTCGCAGCTCCGCCGAACTCTTTCTCTTCTCTTAGGCAGGTGCTATTACGCAGCTCCATTAAACCACCTTCTGCTTTCTTCCTCTCTTCACGAATTCCTTCCTGAATCATATACCTGTGGACGGCAAGAACCGCTCCCACCCTGTTGAACCCCTGATAAACCTCCACCTCGAGGAAGGCTGTCCCACATCCACCGAACCTACTAGACGTAAGGCGCACGAGCGATCGGTTGTCTTCGTTCCTCCGACTTCCCGCTTCCATTTTATCCTACCTCTCACTCCTTCGTTCTCGGCGTTGGGGCGCTCCTATAACTCCGGGCGTGGCGACACCCAGGAATCTCAGCCTGCATTCGCTGAACATCAGCGCAGTTGCACAATTTCTCCTTTCAAGCGAATTTGCAAGGAAGATAAAGACATCATCCTTATCAAGGTTTATGAGACGTTTTCTCTAGCAACACTTGCTTTCAAATGTCCCAGATGTGAGCACGTACTTGTAGAGAAAGCCCTCTACCTCCGCGTACGAGTTGGTTCCCTCTGTTTGCACCCTCGGCCAGCTCGAGCTTCTGTTCTCCTTGAAGCAGCTTAGCACTGCCACCGTGCTACCTTCTCCCTAAGTTCCGCATGAACTAACATTCGTCAACAGTAAATAAGATACGCTAAAACGTAGATCAACTTAGGACACACTATTCCAAAACCGCAACGTGTATTAAACTTTCTAAATATTTTATATTTCATGAATACCTGGAAACTTTCCAATTATGAAAGTTCCTTGTATTCCCTAAATCCCCTCATTTCCTTAAGTATTCAGTATTCATGACGTGCTTTATATTATCTGGCTTACCTTAATTTCTGGAATTCCTTGAATTCCTGGAATATTCTTAATGCTATGCATTTTCAGAACTCAGGGTATCCTGTCAATGCTTTGCAATCCATAAACTCGTGTAAGTTTTCTTAGTTCCTTAGAATTTAAGAAATTATAAATCAAAGCATAAATAGAAACTAAAGATTTCACACATTTTACAACAACAAAAAATTCTGTAGAAATTTATTGTATTTATTTATTATATTATTTCAATTCTCTTAATTTTTTGAAAGTTCTATTTTCCCTGCATACATAAAAAATATTAATTTGTTTTAAATTCATAAAATTCAATGAATCCCACGAATTCCTTGAGTATTCTGTTTTTTTGAAGTTCTTTGAATTCTCGGTAATACTTTAATTTTTTTAATTCCGTAAGTTCTTGAAATATTGTGAACTCTTTGGGTTCCATAAATTCGGAAAATTTTCTAAATGCTCTACAATACATAAGTACATTTAATGCTTCTGAATTTGTCAAAATTTAGGAAAACTCTTTAATTTAAGAAATTCAGATAAGCCACATATGAAAAAATTGTTGAAACAATTGTTCAGGCAATGGGGCCATATGACTGTACCAATAACTCTGACCTATTGGTCAGGTTTAAAGTTACTTTGAAGTTCAGTCAGTTCCTTAAATAGGTACTGCTATTTGTGACACTAGATTTGGTAAGAGCGAAAACTATTCTGTACAAAAAGATAGTTTTTAATCTGTTAGAATGACCTTCAGAAGGACAATGTTTAATGTCGAAAAATCGTGATAAAGCACTTTTTTCAACTTTTAAGAATTTTTTTGCGAACAAATGTTAGGATAGTCTTGGAGACCAATGCTCTTAACCATCCTAACCTTAAAGCAAGGAAACTCATTGTGAACGAGCTGTCTTGAACTTCAAAGAACTTTGAAAGTTGACCCCAAGGTCACAGTTATTAGGAAAGTCAGATGGCCGTATTGTCCTGAACAACTCTTATTCACAAAACGTTTTTGGATCTGTCTTACCAACAGAGATATTTGCGAGCGTCAATTAATATGTCCCACAAGGCACATCAGGGAATTTGGAGGAATTTAGGAAATTTCAAGGTCAATACACAATTTAAAACAATGAAAAATAGTATATACATACAGGATTTTATCATATAGGTAATGCACATGGTGTCATGAAAATTGATCTATTGATCCGACTGTCAGAAATTTTTAATATTCATCAAAATAGTCCCTTCCAATGAAGGCCGTCTTGCAGGAAGCATTGCCATGGTGGAATTTAAACGAGTCCTTGATGTCACTATACCATTCACTAATGATGTTGGCAGGTTTAGGGTATCAGACATTTGCTGGATGCTCAACTGACAATTTGAAGGCAAAACTTCGAGTACACGCTGCACGTTGTTTTTGGTTGTGGTCCTTGTTGGGCTTCCAGAACGGGGTTCGTCAGCATCCTTCTACCGACCCTCCTTAAACGACTTGTGCCATCTTCCAGCTTGTGTTCCTGAAAAGCAATCATCCTTGAAGGCCTCTTGAAGCCCCTTGAAGCAAGACGAAACAAAAAATATCATGGCGTACCGTTGTTCGAGCGAATACTCCATCATGCCGTGTTACAAATTAAAAAAAAAACGCTTCAACCGCAACCACGTTCTGACGCTCCCACTGCTCGGAGCCAATTAAGCCCGGACGCATTTAAAAAGGCAGATCCCACCCTACTTTTCCACCCATTCGGTGTACCCTGCGATGGATAATTGTTTTATGCACAGTAACGTGTATTATTTTATAATGAACCCTGAATATTATAAATGTCTAAATATAATTTAATTTGTATTTAAATAATAAACCACCGAATACTATAGTTACTAAACATGTTTGCTGTTTGTTGCAAATGTGCACTGAAAACTAGAGACTAACTTTGAAATCACAGTGTTCGTTTCAAAAGTACACTCGCAGAAACCTTATTCTTCAACATCAAAGAATCACATTGTTTCATTTTCAATGCTTTAATCTAAAATTCTTGAGTGTTTAATTATGATTTTAAATTTGAATGCAACTCGTAAGAGACTACTCGCTGATTGAGTATTAATTAATAAAATTTCTTAATAGATTGAAATCCTGCAAAAGGGATTGAGCATATTTCATAAAAATCTTCATGATCACATAAAATTACTAAAATGTTTGAAAATCCTACACTATTTTAGAAAACTTTTTGGAATTGCTTGAAATATTTTAAGACATCCTAAACATTATAAGTCCATAAAATCCATCAACGTCTTCGGAAGTTCAAAGAAATTCTTCAGAATCACGTAGAATTTAAAATTAGAGAAAAATCAAACGTAATCAAAATCAAGTTTAAAATCCTATACGTGAATACTGAAACTGTTTTTCTTGTTAGGTAAAGTAACAACCCAAACTTTGTTTTAAATCACCTCCAAAATGGCGAATGTAAAATAATAATATATGAAACATGCCCACCTCCTTGCTCTACTGACTAATAGTAAAAGTACCCAACCTAAAGCAGTGTTACCGACCGTCGGTCATACCCACTGTTGGTAACATAGCATTCAACAGAACGCTACAGAACAAAGTTATTTTTTACTTTTTTTAGTAACAAAGCTGCCTTTTTGGGAAGCAAATTTACATTGTTATATAAGGAAGAAACACATTGTTTGAAAATTAATATTAAATCACAAAAGCGATGTACTTTGGAATGAATTTTCAAACTGTAATGAAAAGTTATTATTAATAAAGTATTTGAAGTGAAATTCAAGTAATAATTAATCTTGTCAAAACCTTAACATCAATATAAACCTGCTAAGAATTTGAGCTTATTTGAAAAAAATATATTTTTTATATAGTACTACTAGCAAAGAGCGAAGAGGCTTTTAAGGAGATGATGAAGAGGTTAAAAAGATACATGGACGAAAAAAGGTTAGCGTTAAATGCAGATAAGTCAAAGATTATGGTGTTTAGAAAAGAAGGGGGAGCGATAAGGGAGGGGAGTAAAAGTAAAAGGGCAAAGTGGTACAGGAAGTGCAAGAGTTTGTGTACCTGGGCTTCATGTTTCGTAGGAATGGGGAAGTGAATGTTTATATAAAAGAGAGAGTGAGAAGATCAAATATAGTGATGAGGCAACTTTGGGGCTGGGAAAGAGGTTATTTGCAGACGATTTTGTAAGGAGAATAAAATTGGTTGATTCGCTAGTGATAAGCGTTTTATTTGACGAAGTGTAGGTGTGGGGGTGGAAGATAAGTGAGGAGGTAAATAGGATACATGAGAGGTACCTAAAGTGGACACTGGGGTTATAACGGGAGCCGATCATGTAAATGTGAGAAGAAATATTTGGAAGAGGGGTGAAGTAAGCTGGTTAGGGAATGCTAGTGGAAGAGCGAGAAAAGACGTAGGGGTGGGAAGTTTGAGGTGGAAAGGGAAAGATATTTAAGAACGAATTGAGTGCAAATGGATGAAGTGAGAAGGATGCATGAGGAAAGAAGGAAGGTATATGCGTTAATTAAAAGAGAGCAAAGGAAGCAGGGGAGAAGAAAATAAGAGAGTCAAGGTTTCATGGGAACTATATGTGCATTATGCTAAGGGAGAGAGCGCAATATTTGTGTCAGAAAGGAGGGCAAGGAAGTCAGGAAATAGCGAGAACGAGATGCGGATGCATGAAAAGTTATAAAAGGTTCTGGCTTTCTGCTGAGAAAAGGAGGTATGAGTTGTGCGGGAAGGGGGATGCAAAAGTTGAATACTGGTTGGAGGAGTGTGAAGAGGTGGAAAGGAGTGGGATAAGTATGGAGGTATTGTTGCATGAAAGGGAAGACACAAGGGCAGTGGCATGGGTGAAGGGGGTGTTGGGTAAGATAGAGACGAAGAGAAGGAAGGTGGAAGAGGAATGGAGGAGGAAAGATTGTATTTGGGAGAGAAAGTAGATTCAGAAGATTGTACATATTGTAAATAGTATATAAGGATTAAAGATTAGCTGCGGAGGCAGAGGCTGGCAAGGCGAGAAAATAGCGTCATGCGTGCGAGGCAAGAAAGTAGCGAAATGCGTTAAGGAGTTAGCTGTAAGGAAATTCGGTAAAAAATGGAGGTGTAGGCAAGTCAATTTTTTAAGGACAGCTGGCTGAAAAATAAACGTTTATCTATCTATAAGTCAAGAATTTAGCTTCTTGGTTATAAATTATTCCTACTCTTTCAAAACTCATTTTTTTTGGCAGAAAATTAATCTTCATGATTGAAAGTTCATGTCTTTGGTTCAATATTTAATAGTATGATTAAAAATCAATCTGCTGAGTAGAAAATTAATCAGTTTTGTGTAAAAGTGTTTTTTTCGTTAAAAGTTCAACTGTTTGATTAGAAGTTCGTCGTTCTGATTTAAGAAATGATCTAGTTTTTTTTAAATATTAAACTATTTTGTTCGCTGATAATTTTTTTGTGTGAAAAATAATACATTTTATTGAAAAGGAATCTTTTTGGTTTAAGGACATGTGACGAGTTGATCACGTGACCAGATTCCTACCTTACCGGCACTTTTTTATTAACTAACTTATTTTCACGCCAATTGCCACATCGAGTTAAAAATTTAGGATAATAATATAAAAGCACTAAGAAAGGTGGGTCTAGTCCTAAATATTTATCATTATAAAAAAAGTCTGTTTTTAAAAATAATTTTTTTTTTCGTCGTCTTATAATTTATAAGAATTTAGGACCAGACACACATAGTTTACAGCTTTTTATTTATTATTCCAAATTTTCAACTCGATAAGGGTCTTTGAGTGAAAAGAAGCTAGAAATTAAGAAAATGGTCGGTAAGGTAGGAATCTGATCACGTGTATCACTCATCACGTGGCCTCAAGCCCTAAGAGTTATCTATTTTTTAAAAATACTCCTTTTTAGCTTAGGATTCTACTATTTTCTTGAACGTTTGACTTTCTCGTTGAATAATTTTAGACAACCAGTTTTTCTATTTCATTTTCAGCAAAACATTTACAATTTTTATTTTTTATCACTTTAAAATTTATGTCTTTCAATCTTTCTCTAAATTCCATTAACCTATTTTTTATAAAAATAATTTGGTGTCCCAAGGGATGATTTTCGTACAATTGACCATCACATAATTTTTTATGATGAACCAGCTGGCTTTGATTACAATTCTGAAATAAATATACCTTTTATAGTTTATTTGATTGAAAGAATTGCTAAAATGTTAAGATCCTCTGTTTACTTTGATATCATAAATTACGTTGATTGTTCTGATAATTTTTACATAAGGAATCAGCATATCTGTTTGTTAGTAGAAGGCAGTGTGAAGGTGTATAAACGTTGTTTTCAATTTTAACAGTTTTTTTTTTTACCTATAAAGTTATAGTAGTGTAGTTGTCTCGAATCATTGAATATTTTTATTATTCGGTCCCATTTTACAGTAATAAAGACTGATAGGGATGAGTACATATGACAGTAAATAGATTTCTAATTTGTCTGTAATTGTTTAAAATATTTGCGTAAAAATATGAAGACCCTCATCAGCACTCTTCTTTTTGCTATCTTGGTTTTCCCGAATCTGGGCAGTAAGTGACTTAATATAATATAAATCTCTATGTAAATATATAACTTCAGATATTCCATTAAATACATTTTTTAAATGTTCAGTTATCATTCATAATTCAAATTTCAAATTTACATCCGCTGGACTTAAAAACACGCTGACTTTCGATTTATCAAATTTTAAATTTCTTCGTTCTTAAGTATTACAATGTTAAAGTTTCTAATTGCAGGCTCTTGATTAGCAAATAATTTATTATCAGTTAATTACTAACTTTAAAACCTTTTAGAAAACTTATTGATACCGCTTCTATTGACATTTTATTTTTATTTAATATTTTTTCAATTTCCAGACGTTAAAATTTTTTTTGTAAAATAAATTGAATAATTAAATAAATATTGCGTAACGTAATTTATGACGTGACCTCTTTTTTATAACACATAATTTGCAAACAGCAGATAGGCCTGAATTAATACTCTCTGGTTTAGTGCATTGTTATTAAAATTATTTTAAATTTAAATTAAACTTATTCCTTATCGAGTCTTTTAAAATTCTTACAATTTTTTAAATTATTTGAAAATTCTTCATTTCTGTTAGCTTTTTGAAGTCCCTTAATTACCTGGATATTAAAAACTTCTTGATTTCCCGCAATTTTCTGCAATTATTAAGTTTTCGAAATTTTTTATTGGAATTTTTTAGAATTCCTCTATATCTTTAAATTCTTTAAATTCTCTGAATTTCTTTTTAAAACAAATTTTTGAAAACAGAAGCAGTTTAAGGAGGTTGAGGGGTTATGACCATTACTGCGCTGCATAAAAATGGAGACACGTGCCACCCTAAAAACTATAGACCAACAACTGTTGTGGATTGCATTGCTAAAATTTTCACATAAATATCAAAACACTATTTCATTTAACCTAGATTAAAATCAAATTAAAAATCTTATTTAACCTCCAATCAAGTTAATGTTAAGTATTCCTAAAACTAAAACCAAGAATCTAACGACGGAATTTAGACAACCACATAGCAATCTGGAAACAAGAACAAAAAAACTTCCGTTTTGCGCCTAAAAAAGAAAAGAAAAAAATCGTTTTGCCTTTGGACAAAAACAAAAAAAGGAAAGAAAAATGAGAAAGCAAGTAACCAAATCTCCTTTTTGCACTTTTTTTATCTCTGTTGTCCTTTTTATTTTGATAATTATCAAATCACAGTAAAAAAAAACGTTTGTAAAAAGTTATTAGCCGTTCATTAGACTCATTAGTTGTTCATATCCGCGGGAATTTTTAATAATCTAATTTTTCTTTCCTATTTCTGTTTTTGTTCAAAGGGAAAACGATTCCTTTTTTTCTTCTTTAGGCGGAAAAAGGAGAAAACACAGTTCTTTGTAGTTTTCTTTTTTCAAGAGTGCTTTCCTGACGATTTTTAACAAGCTATTGTGAAATAAATTGTGTTTAAGTAACACATTGATAAACATTTTAAGAAATTTTTACGAAAACGCTTGCGCTATAGATGAGCAAACCGCATAAATGGTGTCTCATGATAAGCAATCTTCGGGAATTTTCTATTTAGTCAAGGTTGTAGTTGCATATCGATTAACAGTTTATTAGAAATTTGAATTTTTCATATGCGGATGAATAATTGATTCATTCTGTAACGCCAGTCGATGTCACGATAAAATTAAACGCAATAAGGAAAATCTTTTGCCAACAAATTTAAATTCTTTAAATATGGAAACAATAACATCAAAGTTGTAAATCATTATTTATATCTTCGTAGAATTTGCAAGAGTTCTGTTTTATTTACGGATACGCCAAAAGAATCGATGTGCTCGGCAAACTCGGCATTCAATGAGACCTTGAAAATTATTAGAGGAGAGTAACCAACTCTGTTTGGCGTGATTGTCGAAATTATATTAAAAGAATTTAAAAGTGATACAGGCCATTTGCAAGGTTTATTAAATATTTTTTTGCAATTATTTTTGCAATAGTCACAAACCCTTTTTTCATCAGATTCCCCTGCACCGGTATCACCACCACCAATACCACAAAAAGTTCGCTAATAATCTTTACAAGCACAATAAAAAAATTGTCTCAGCCACGAAATCACTTTTTCTTAAAGGGCTGCAAGTTAGTGATAGAACCAGTAGAGTGAGCCTCTTAGTTTAGTTAAAACACTAGTAATACTAAACCTGAACTTTTTGAAAAAGCTCAGCCAGCTTTCTTTAAGAGATTGTTGGATTGTTGACCTTCTTGGGAATACCCCGAATTACGGCGTGAGCTTAAACTCAGGTAATTCATCTATCCCAGATAGTGTACTTCTCGAAAAAACCTGTTATTTCCTTAGGACTTGGACAACGTGCCCAGGAGACAAATCAAGGTCTGCCCTAGGTTTAGACCTATACTCAAACATAGGTTAAAACGTAGGTTTATGTCCGCAGCGATATTTTTGTTTTTAATAAAACTAAATTATTGTGAAAAATTGTTACACAGAATTTTTAACTTTTTAAGGATTCCTAAGGAGGAAAAATTAATTTAATTTGTTAATTCCGAAAAAATGGTATGGCAATTGGCAGGCCGCGTTCGCCTAGCCAATTAATGTAAAGTTTTTAAGTTAAAGCATTCTTATATCCTTGAGGATTAATCTCAGTTGCGAGGAAGGGTAGCACGAGCGCTGCACGCCGTTCTGGCTAAATGCGAAACTAATACTACGACTGGGCCTGCGCGCCTGAAGGGGCATTAGTAGCGGAAAATTTAAATGACTATATCACAAAATATAAAAATGATATCATTTACAGCTTTTAAAACTTATTAAACTTAAAAAAGTGGAAATTATCAGCACATACCTATGTTTACGAATATTTATGCAATTATCAGTAAATATTTTAGTTACTTCAACAGTTATTAAAAGATAGTAATGATATATTACAGCAAAAAGAACATAACCTAATGATTGTATTGATTCCATTACATCTAAGCAGGACAACATATGTCAAGTTTTTATTTAATTTCAATAATAACATGTTTTAAACATTTTATTTCTAAACTAATCAATTCAATCGGAGATATGCAAACAAAAAGTTCAAGGACATAATCCATTTTAAATAAGGCTAATTTCTGCATTTAAAATCTGAGAATCAGTCGGGGACGAATTATATTGTTTTTTTAAAAGAAATTAGGCGATACATATTTTTTCGCTTAGCAAGAAAATTTCTAAAAGCTATGCGTATTTGAATTTTGTGCTTTGTTCTCCACAACTTCCGATTTTTTCTTTAAACCGCTATAACTTTTGAACAAATTAAAAAATTTCCTCTCTGGATTTTATTAGTTTCCATCGCCTTCTTTCGTAGTCAGCCAAAAAATAAAAAGAAAAAGGTTAAGATTTAACAAAATAGCAGCGGTTTTTCTGAAAAAAATAAAATACGATTTTTACCAAAAAACCGCTAGCCGGCTGTGGCATGCCAACTCTGCCAACAACTGCCTTTCCTCTTTTGCTTTCTGAAATTTTAACTAACGTTAATAAATAAATTTTTCCCTTCTCAGGAATTATTGAAGGAACTTAATGATTTCCCCCTATTTTTTTAAGATACGAAAAACATTAAAATGTCAGCTACATGTTCACTGCTTTTTAATAAAAATAAAACATTCTTATTTAAAATCCATGTCTCACTCGATTCTATTAATTAAAGCTATTTTCATTGAATACTATTAATTCTGCGTAAAAATTTGTCGCATTGATGTAGTTTTATTAAAAACAAATAAAATCGCGCTAGTTATGAATCCACGTTTTAACCTAGGTTTAAGTATAGGTCTAGACCTAGGACAGGGCAGGTTTTTATTCTCCCGGCCACTTTGGTAAAGTCCTAAAAAAATACCAGGGTTTTTTCCGGAAGTGTGCTATGTAGGTATAACTTGTTTGTTATAGCAAAGAACATGGTAACGGCTTGATAAAGCTCACGAAGTCAAAATTTTTATCTAATCGGGGCAATGTCCGACTGCGCTAATGACCATATCGCGTTTGAAGCTGGAGAGGTGAGACCATTTTTGTTGACTATGGTATGATAGATATTTCTTAAAATGCGTCATTAGAGGAGATAGGGTTGCGGTCGAGAGAGTTAATTTTAAAATTTAAAAAGATTTTCCATTTGAATAGATTGATATTTACTGATCCGTTTTATTAACATTGCTGCAAACTCTCCAAAATTATTCTTCTCGATAAAAATTTAGATGTTAGATTGCGCTGTTATCAACGTAAAAGGCAGGCTCATTTGATCGCATAAAATAATCGGATCAGTTCCATCAGCTTCAATTGGCTGTAGAGATCGAAATCATGCTGCTGGTAGATGTGAGCTCGCGATCGTGCTTATTCGATATTTTAACTCGTGAGGGACCTGTCGCAATGACCTGACGCAGTTACACAGGCAGACCGTTATGCTGCTGCGTGGCGTCAATTATTGAAAACAGTAAATTAAGGATTACTAAGTCCAGGTTTTACTGTATAAATTTTATTTTGAAATTGATATCTAATGTTTTCATGATTGCAAATCTTTGTTTTCTTTCGACAGAATTGAATGCTGCGGATAATAGCGGATCAAGTTTAGGATTCGGGAACTGGCATGTAACGACCCACCCGCACAATGTACCCGGCAGAGGGGGAGCCCGCCCAGGAAGCGGACGCAAAGCAGGAAACGGTCGCGGGAAATTCCGAGTGACAGATAGCAATCTCCGTCCCGTGGTTATTAAAGGCCCGCCAAGTGGTGTTTTCCAACATATGGGGAAAAATATTGAGGTCTGGTTAAGTAAAGACGGAACAAGGATTTTGCAGGCTAACTGTCCGGGTCACCCTTGTCCTTCTGGTCGAGATTATGCCCTAAAAAATTTTCTTGTCCGTCAAGTTACCCTAAGCGGAAGCCTGAAAATAGTGGAATATGTCAAAGCAAATGGAACACTTCTGGGTGTCCGAGCGCCGAAACTAACTGGTAAGAAGCCAGGTTACTTCTTGGTTCGTGAATTAGTCAGTTTTGGTCACTTTTTGGAATAAAATAGGACCCTTTTTTTGAGTAAATCACCCTGAGCCAGCTAAGTGTATTACTTGTTTACATTCACTAGGAATAATGTTTCGTAGGCTTCTTTGGTTTAAATGTCCCTTCTAAAATTCAATATAACTTCTGGCGTATCTTTCGCGAAATAGCCGCGAAAAAATTGTAACTATTTAACACTTCGACACTTATTTACAATAGTGACTTTGTTATCACAGCTTTTAAAAATTTGTTGATGCAAAGTTTTTGCTTAAACTATCAAATCTTGCATACTCCTTATCGAAACTTTCTGAGATCTGCACCGATTCTTGTAAAAATTAATTTTAATTTATATTTGAATTATAAAAATTTTACACTAATACGAAGTTTTCTGTCAAATCAGTCTAAACTTCTGATATGAATAGAAATCTTGGAATTATGATTTCGAAAAGAATCTGACACCTATTTAATTTGTGCTTACTATAAACTTTATCCGATGCTTTGAAAAAATTTTAATTTGAGACAAGAGATTAATCTTGAGACTGATTTTTGTATCCTTTTAAAATAAAAAATCTATATTATCTTTTCCAGAAGCGAATGTAATGGAACCGAGTTATAAAGAATGGTTTATCGTTTATGCAAGCACCTACTTCAGAGTAAGGATAGATCCTAACACCAAACTTCCGTTAGGAATTAGCATCGCCTCTGAAGATGAACATGAAGTTGTACCAGGTATAACAGTCGAAGAGGTTGATATGGCGGGCGTAAAATTTTGTGTGTACAGAGATGGGCCTCATGGACATATTACGGGAGCTGAGCTTTCCCCTAGGATACCACCTTTACCTTCACATTTTCTGCACGAAGGAGAGTCTTCTCAAAACGTTGCAGGAGCTGAGATTCTCCCCAGCAGGCATCCTTCCCCTGTAGTTCATATGAGACCAGCTCCACCTACAGTTGTAACTAATTTTAGTGATCTAATTTCAGAAAGAAAAAAAACAAACTAAAAGTTCTAGAATAAATTACTGGTAGGGCCTTAAATAGAAAAAGGGCTTCAACCAATTTACATATTATATGCTTTAGAGCATGCAGACATAACTGGATAATTTTCCCTAAAGTGTTTACCAAAATTTTGAAAAAGTTTTGACACATAATATTATTTTAATTAAAAGGCTCTTTTTAATAACTATATATTTCAATTTGAACACTAACAATTTGACGCTGTTTAATTTGAATCTCACCATAAAAAAAGTTTTTAATAATGAATTGCTAAGTTTACAACTTTTTATTTACTTTTCTAACGCTTTTATGTGGAAGCTCCCAATCTTTAAGAAATTTGAGCTTTTTACTGATTTCAAAATTTGTACACTTTTGGTGGGGGAGACTATTCCAGTTACATCATTTTCTATACAATTTTTTCATACTTACAGTATACATTTTGAGATTGCTCGATGCTTACAAAAACTTTTAGTTTAAAATAAGCCATTTCAAAACATTAGCCTTCAAATTTATGGACTCCTAAAGAATTAAAAAAAATAATCGTTTGCTTTAAAGTTTAAAATTTTAAATGGTTCGGTCTCTAATTTTAAGACATATTTATAATACCGTTAAGAAGCTAATATAGAAATAAAAGGCATGAAAAATAACTCGTAATTAATCTTTATTTTCCAGATAGTTTAAGAGCTATTTAATACATTTCCATTGTTATACAAATACTGCAGTCGGATTTCTCTTAAAAGCCGTAAAGTGGATACTTAAGAGTTTTAAATTCAAATATTGAAAATTTATAAAATAATACGACTTCGGGGAATTTTCGGAATAAAAATAATGTTAAAAATGTAAAGAACTCGGAAGATTTGAAATGAATTTGATGCAAATTCAAAGGCATCTAATTGTATTCAAAATAATTTTATTCATTAATTGTATAGCATTTAAAATTAAAAAAATTATAAATAAGTGCCTGACAGTAAAAGCTGGGTGTGTGAAGTTTAGAAGTGAAAATAAAAGCATAAATTTTTAGGTGGTAAATGGTAAGAAACAAATTGTCTGATTATGAACGGAACAAAATTTCTTTATAGTAAAAATGAAAAATACTTACTCTCCGAATAAAAATGGAAAAAAAAATTAGTGAAATCATTTAAAATATTTGCGAAAAAAGCCTTGAAATTTTTGAAATTGTTTTGAAATATTCGTCAATATTTTTGAAATTTTTTGAATCTTTGGAATATAGTTAAAACCTGTGTGAGATCTTTTTAAACTATCCGACATCTTTGCGAAATATTTGAAATATTTTTGAAACATTTGTAAAACTACTGAAATGTATGTGAAATCATTGGAAAATCATTGAGGCCTTTATGAAATGTTTTAAATCTCACCAAAATCTTTGCGAAATATTTAACATTTTTTTAAATATTTTTTAATATGTATAAAAATAAATTAAATCTTTCTAAAGCTTTGCAAAATGTTAAGAATCTTTACAAAAATTTTGGAAATTCATTAAAATCTTTTGCAAATAAACATTTAATTTTAAATCTTTATTTTAAATTTGTACGGAATCTTTGACTTCTTTGGTAGTCATTAAAAGCATTTGAAAATATTTTTTTATTATTTGAAACATTTTGTTAATTTTTAAAATGTTTGTGAAATCTTTAGAAAACCTTTTAAATTTTTTTGAAAGATTCTTGACATTTTTAAGATCTTTGTCAAATTATTAATAATTTATTAATGCTTCTGTGAAATCTTTTAATTTCTTCGAAAATCCTTGTGAAATATTTGCGAAATCTTTTAAAACATTTGTAAAAATGATTATAATCCCTTTTAAATCTTTGACCTTTAATTTAAATTGTTGCAGGAATTTTGCTCCTTTATTCAATAAACGATAACAAAATTTGAACTTCTTAATTGATAATAAAAACAAGTGAATAATTTCGCTGAATCTTTAAAATTAACTATTTTGAAGATAATAGCGTTTGGTGGAAGGTCATTGTCCTATTAATCTAGGTGACAAACTTAAAACTTTAAATGATCCTAAAAATTTAGAGTTATAACGAAAAAATTGAAATACCACGCTTTACAGGTTGATGAGGTGGGGGGGGGGGGGGGGGGGGAAAACCATTTGGTTTTTTTTTTTCAAGAAAAAAAAAAAATAGCGAGGCAAACAAAATGACTCTTCATCGGAATTTAACCTCCCGAGGAATTTTTCCCTTCCAAGTAT
>JAAAKG020142170.1:0-11674 GCA_010014905.2 Druon quercuslanigerum
ATATTTACTCTACTTGTTGGAATCAAGATGATTTTTATTCCTAAGCTGCGTTATAATTCCTTTCTAGCTCCGCTGGGGCCTCATAAAGAACTCGGCAACTGGTGAAAAGTAAGTGTACTCGAGTCATTTTAAACGAAACTTTGATAACAAGTGTGGGAAATGATGTAAATGTTCCGTGAGGTCAAGCAAAGTGGTTACAGGCTGCTCCGAAGGATCGCACGTACATCATTCATCGTGATCCCGTCGCGTAAAGATGCGAGTGTGTACGCGTATATAACGGCACTGATGTATCCGCGTGAGATATCAGACTCCATTTGTCCTATCAGATATTTCCCTCCTATCCACGCTGGTCGTATAACTCGCTAGATAAGGTCACCGCTGTCCCTTTCCCTCTAAACCTGTCACAGTGGCAATTTCCCGAAACCTAGCATGTTCACGCACATTTGGCCCTGTAAAATAGTTCAAGGCTCGAATTTCCGAATTGATTGCGACGTTTCGTTACAAAATTTACATTTTATTGCCTTAGTTTACTGTATAAAACAATCGTATTGAGTAGAACACAGTGCCGGAAATGGAGGTTTAACGTAATAAAGTCAAGGATATTTACAGCTTGACACACTGAAAATGAACAGAGAAAAACACACCAGCTTTATAAACTTTTACATTCAAGGAAAACATATTAATTTTTTCTTTTGGTATAGTCAATTCTACTATATTAACAAAAAAATAAATAAAACTTCTTATTAACTTTTATGAAGAGAATATTAAATTCTTCAAAATTTGACTTCAACATTACGATTTTTTATAATTTTAATATCGATAAATATATGCTCTTGTGCAATAAAAGTGTGTTATGTACCAAGGGGGAGAAGCGGGACTTTTTCAACAAGTGTATGTTTTTCAATACGAGTTGTAGGCGAGAGCGCAACTGCGAAATGGACACGAGTACTGAAAAAATATTATTTTTTATAACAAGTGCGTGATTTCATGTATTTTTTTTAAGACATGCATGATTTCTGATCATATGGAGAAGTTTTGGAAACTATTTTTATTTTAATATGAATTCAGGACATTTTTGGTTAATTATAAATTACCAAAAAATTGAACAATTTCAGAAATTTTCTGTAGTTTATCGGCAATTTAGGGTAAATTATCACTTCGAGTTGGTATAACCTCGAAAAATCTGTCAACGCGATATTCCCTGATCCCTTGATAATTTTCATTATTCATCTCTGACGTCACTTTTTACTCTTAGGGGCTAAAACATAGGCATTTATCCCGGCTTTATAGGCATACAAAAGGACTGCAACCTTACATGTTTTATTAAATTGAAATTATGGCATAGCCTTTATTGTAATATATTATAAATTAGAACGTCCGCCCACGTCGCAAGATATAAAAAAGTCAAAAGAAAAAAATTGTTTAAGAAACTTTATTTTATAATTTTTTATATTAATATTATGCGTTAAGCCAGGAAACATAAGAAAAACTTCGAATTCATAATATTGTTGAATATCTTGAAACTGACATATTTTTCAAATCAATTTTTTTTCAAATTTAAGTGGTTCAGCTTGGATCCATTAAAATTAATTTTTTTGTTTTTATTTCTTCCGGCATCTTGGAATATTAAGATTCTGTACCAGGGAAGGCTTAAGCTATTTAAATATGCATTTACTTATTTTGAAGACTTTTTGTTACAAGCAATGGAAATTTAGAAACTTGGAAACTCGATCGCTGAAAATTGAAACAAGTCAAGATATACATACATTCACATACAAATTCTCACACTCGCAGACTTAAAACTTAAAGAAGCCCATTTAAAGATTACTACAATTTTAATACAATTTTGAAAATACTTACACCTAAATTAAATTTATTCAGTGACTGACCGTTTAAAAACAAACTTTTTTTGTAACATACAACTGTGAGATTTCTCAAATATAAAGACGTTTTTTAACTTGGAATGCTTTAACTTTTTATAAATATGTTGACGATTTTTGAATATTTCACGTTTTAACCTTGAAATTTCTTTAATTTCGATGATTTGAGAAGCTATACTTAAACTTAAATTAATTTTCTTATTAATGATGCAATTCTCAGCATTTCAATGTCAAAAATTTGAATAATTTTTGTTTTCAATTGCACAACTTTGGACTGTAATAAGTTTATTAGTCTGAGATGATCATTTTTTTCTTGTTCTTTAAAATTTTGCAATGAAAAATTTGATCTTTTTAACCGAAGTCCAATTAAGTTGTTGAACGTAGTCTTTTTCGGAAATCGTAGTTTAAAAAATTCTTATGTCACAGAAACTCACGTATAAGGCTTAAAATAAAATAAAGTAGTGCGAACAGAAAAAAAAAATAAAAGAAAAAGAGTCTCTTCACATTATAATTTTTAAGAACTTTCTGATTCTCTCCATGCAGCATTAGGATCCTTATTACTTGCATCTCATTAACATAATTCGTAGAAACGGAATGTAAAATAATTAACTGCAAGTGCAAACTCATTCCGGTAAGGGTATGTTCGCGCACCTGACTTTATATTTGCATATCAAACGCAGGGGCCTGACGCCTTACTTTATGAAAGTAGCATCTTTTCCTAGCGTGAAGGCCGAACAACTTTACGGGAGGTACCACGACGTAATATCATTTCATCCAGGTGAAACGCGAGAGAAACATTAATATGGTTGGTTGGTTAACTTAAGTTTATCATAAAAAATAGGAAAGAAAGAAATTTAAAGAGGAATAGAGAAAAAAATTTAATTGAAAAAATGTGGAAGGATCAAAAATGAGAAAAGAAAAAACGTTCCGTCATACGGTGTAATTTTGGACATGTAGAGCTTTATCTGGCCCTAGATACTGTTTAAAACGCCCTTAGTAATTTAAACTAACAATTTATTCATTTCAAAACATTTCACAAGACTTGAATTGCTCCAAAAGATATTCAAGATTTTAAAGATTTCCTATATTTCGTAAAGGTTTTAGAAAGATTTTACAGATGTCAGCTTTTTCAAAGATTTGAAAGGCTTCAACAGACTTGACAAAGATTTCACAGATTTCACACAGACTGCAATGCTTTCACATTATAATTCAAAGGTGTCAAAAGATAGCATTAAGATTTTCCAGATTACAACATATTTCAAATTTTTCAAATATTTGGAAATATTTCATAACATTTCGCAATGATTTTAAATATTTTAGAAAGATTTTAGAGTTGTCAAAAGATTAAAAGAATTGCACAAAGATTTAAAAAATTTTCAAAATATTGGAAAAGGTTTCAAAAATATTTCAAAACATTTCACAAAGATTTATATAATTGCTCCGGAGAATTTCCCGCTCTAACCGAAAATGATCATTTTTCTTGAAAATTCGCTGTTCTAAGTCAAAATTATACTACAATATACGAGTTAAACCACATCATGCAACTTAGAAATATAATTACTTTGAACAGTTCTCGGAACTAACTGAAGGATATCATTCTTTTGAAAAATTTACTGTTCCAAGTCAGAACTATAATAATTCTACTAGAAAATTCCCTTTTTAAACTCAGAAATACAGATATCTCTTCTAAAACCCTCTATTTCAAATCATACTTACAGATCTGTATTTTTATTTTAAAACGTAAATCTTTGTCTCATTGATTTACAAATATATACATAGTTACAATTCCAGATAAATAGTAATCTACAAGTTTGAGTGTATACCGGATTGATGCATTGTTTGTTTTCTGATTTGAAAAATTAAGTGTAATAAAATATCAAAACGATTTTAAAATTAATTTTAGTCGATATTTCAGTGCCAATGAATGCAAAATTCAGGTTGTCTTTTCTGGATTTCCCAGCCAGTTAGATAACCTGATTAGTATGAGAGAGAAAAAGGAGTTTTGTTCTTCAATAAGGACTGCAAAAATATTTTTCAGCGAATGAATATTTTTTATAAGTGGATATATATGTAATGACGAATAGCTTTGAACTTTTTTCGATATTAATTTGGACTTTTTTGAGTACTTTTCTTTTAAAAAAACCTTGCTGAAATAGGAAGTATTTTGAAGTTTCTTTTTGGCTTTGCACGATTTAAATATTTCTTTTTTTTTAAATAAATTGTATAAGCACTTTCGAAAATTTCGAATAAAACTCAAATTTTCTACTGCCTTTGTCACTTTTCGAAGTACCATATTTTTAAAAAATTTTTGGTGCTTCAGCACAAATTTGTCGTAATTTGGTGTGTACAAATTATCGAAAGTTGAAAGTAACTTTCGTTATTGTAGGATGCTACGTGTAAATTTTTGAAAATGGTCGTAATTTGTCGAAAGTTGAAGGCAGGTTTGTGTGCAGACTGTAGGCCCCCCAAGAAATGAGACCACTCGACAATAATAATATTTCAGTGCTCGGCCATTTACGCGTTCCTCTTGATGTGTCAGCTGAAACGACTTTCATGTTTCATCTGCTTATGTGCGTCAGGAGACACCAGGAGAAGACTCGTGATCTACTCTGTCACGGAAATCACATCCGTCAGACTTCCTGCCAAAATAACCGAAGCGTGATAAGAATCCCAAATGCAATTGGAGTTTCTGGAAAATTTTCAGTCTCGAGGAAGACAGAGGTAAAATTATAGGACAAACTGTGCTTCAAGACATCGCAGACATGAAATATCACCTCTTCGAAAAAAATGAGTGCTATTCTCAAGAATCGCCCATACCTACTACAGACTCTCGGTACTCTCATTGCACACCAACACCTCTCATAAATTGGGCCTTATGCCTGCTGCGACCTATCAATGTACCGACTACAGACCTATCTACTTGTCAGGATGGCGGAAAAACTTCATATTCAAAATTCCCTGACACTTTCCTGATTTTTTCTGACCAAATGTTCATTCTCCCTGACCATTAATATAAACAAAAAATATGGATTTTCTATAAACAAGACGAAATGTTCAACAAAATAGTTGAATTTTCGATAGAAAAAGATGACTTTAACAAAGTATGCAGTTGAATTTGTCATCAAATGGCTA
This sequence comes from Druon quercuslanigerum, assembly GCA_010014905.2. Lineage (NCBI taxonomy): Eukaryota > Metazoa > Arthropoda > Insecta > Hymenoptera > Cynipidae > Druon > Druon quercuslanigerum. The sequence goes on from JAAAKG020142170.1 coordinate 5,013, forward strand.
AATGTTCAACCTAAGAAGATGAACTATTAAACAAGAAGAATAATTTTCTACCAAAAGACAAATCTTCCAAAGAAGACAAGTTTTCAATCAAAAATAGAATAGTTCGTCTTCCAAACCAAGAAGATATAGTTTCTATTAACAAGACGAACTTTCAACAAAACGTATGAATTTTAAAACAAAAAGTAAAATTTTGAACTAAAAAAGCTACGATTGGAATGAATTTTCAAGTGAAATGACGAAGTTTCCAAACAAATATATGTATCGCCAACAAATGAAGATTTTTCATTCAAGAAAGAAAAAATACTTCATCTTAATCGTTGAACCGTCGAGACCAAATACGAGATTTCTGTAAGAAAGTTAAATTTTTAACCGGAAATGATCAATTTTAGAACAAAAACATTTATTTTCAAACAAACCGTTGCATTTTCAACCCAAAACAGAGAAAATTTCAAACCAAGAAGATTTGTTTTATACCAAAAAGACGAATTTTTCACTGAAAAAGATCAATTTTTAACTGAAATGGGAAATTTATATTTTTAGATAAAAAAATTAATTTAAAAAAATAATGAAAAATAATCTCGGACAAAATAGTTAATAGTACAACAAGAGTTGGTGTTGGCCCTAACTGGCACAATTCCCTTTGATTACTCAAATGGCACAACGGGTGTTTTCCACCCCACGTGTTCAAAAGTGTTTTGCGCAGCCGTTAGTGAATATTCTTGCGAACAAATATTAGCTAATGTAGTTAAAGACATATTTTTAAATGTGGAATGGGTTTTGTAGCCATGACTGTCATTTAAGTTACATGACGCATAGTCCATTTTATCGAATATAGTAAGGTTAATTCCAGCTCAAACATTTGTAGGGGTATTTTTTACCCAAAGTGCCAGTTAAGAATTAATTCCTCATTCTCAGAGCTGTGGCTCGAATCGCGTACAGTATGGCCCTGTGGCGTCTTGCGCATCAATCTGTGGCCTCTCTTGCGCAACAGTCTGTGGCTTGCATTGCGCGCCGCATTTGGAGCTGTTGCTCGACTCCCGTGCGGTATGACCCTGCGGCGTGTTGCGCATCAGTCTGTAGCCTGCCTTGCGCGCAGCTTCAGGAGTTGCGGCTCGACTCGCGCACCGTATAACACTGCGGCATCTCGTGCATGAGAGCAATATCTGCCTTGCAAGCGATATCAGAGTCTTGCATCGGGACTAGCTCGCCTTGCAGAACTCACATGCGCATCGGGCAAGCCCCGCTATGTGAATCTAACCTCATCTCTTTTCACAGATGTAAAGGCGTATAAGGACGGGCGGTTCTGATTGCGGTTATGATTGGGACCGTCGGCCGATTAGCGTGCTGCGCGATCCGCGCCGACTGGTTGGCGGTTGCAGTCGTGGCCGCGGCGCACTGACCAACGTGCTGCGCCGAGCGGCTCGAAAGATTCTGGACCATCCCCGAGAGGAATGGACCGACGGGCTGACACTTATCAGACTCGAGATGTTGGCAAAGTATTAGAGGGACTTATCCAAACACCACGTAGAGCTACTTCACTATTCAAAGATACAGGAAAGCGACTACTTTATAAACGACGACTACACTACCTGTTCAGGACCTCTATACCACCGCCAAGGGTCGGCCGTACGACGTACAGACACGCCACGAGACCGGTTCTGTCAGAATTACAGTTGCAGTATCAGTATCGGCCTCCGGTGTGCGGGGATCAGGACTGGGAGTCTGTTCGAGACCTCTTTCGCACACTTGTGCACGATGAGCCTACCTTGAACGACGTAAGAAACTATTCTTCCTCAGGTCGTGCGTCCAGGGGGAAGCACAGGAAGCGCTGAACAGCATCTCGATCACCAGATCGCTATTATCAGCAATGGGTCCTAATACACGACCAACTCAAGGAAATATTCCGTATGAAGGCTCCGAAGAAATAGTTGGTAGCAGGGACTCAGCGGCTCCTGAATGAACCGGAACGGCACCATAGTCAACTCGCCTCCCTCGGCCGCCCACTCACTCATTGGGACGAATGGTTTGATACAGAACCAAGCCTGAACATGGATTCCAACACAAGACGCGGTTGGGAAGAAGAGATCAGCCGAGCTGAGAAGACCACGGTCGTGGCCGCGCAGCAGGTGTTCCAACAGCGATGTCTGATGCTGCAGTCTATCAACGCAGGCCGCTCCTCCACGATCACTGATCTACCCTGAGCCCAAACTGGCTCCCGTGTCCTCAAAAGCTACGCGACGACCACCGCCGCAGCAATCCCTGCCCCGCAAGCTCACATTCGAGGAGTTTTCCACTGGCAGACTGCTCACCTCTATGCCACGGCCGGCCACGGCAGAAACAACATTGGATCACGTGACGCTCTGGACCTTGGTCAAAGATCTACGCGACCACTTCTGGGCGTGATGGAGCTGTGAGTATTTGAACAGTCCCCAACAGAGGACCAAGTTGACCAGGCTCCGCTCAAACCTCGCGGTCGGCGACATGGTCGTAATGATCGACCCGCGCCTGATCAAGCCCAACGGAACTTAGCCTCTCGGTAGGATCAATGCAGTTTATCCTGGGCCGGTCGGTCTCATCCGTGTTGCCACGGTGCATGCAGCGAATAGCTCCTACATCCAACCAATCAGAAAACTGGTCAAAGTGCCGGTGAAGGCACCTGAACAGAACAACGGGACCGCTAACCAACAGGATCAAGAACCAAGGCCCGCTGACTTGCAGCAGGAAACTAAACCGTCCACGGTGGGCGATGCTCTACTCATTGACGCAATTCAACACGGGGTGGCCTTGCTTCAACTTCGTTCAAGAAACGAGGCTGCGAGATGTTGGATTCAGCTATTCGCAGGGGCCCCCATTGAGGGATTCGGGGACCACCACGTCCTCTCGACCATCCCCTCTCCTAACCTCGCTCTCGAAATGTGCGCGCTCTCCGATGAGAGAGTAGATAACCAGCGGTACGCTTGTAGTATCTGTGGCGAAAACATATCAATAATGTGACTTCTTACCTCGAAATACTGTCTCAACTTATTCCGGGAACTTCAATCCAACACAGAGTGTTTTGGAAAAAGACTTTCAAGAAATTGTGGACCTGACAAACCGTGACACGTCGAAACTTCCTAACCCTTTGAAACTAAGTGCATTTGTAGGGAATACAGTTACAACTTCAAAAACGCGTATTAAATAAGTATCTTGACTATTCTTGGAAGTCTATTTATTTTAATACACTCGAGATTCCCTGCAACGAGATTCTCTGCAACGGGCGATCCCTCTAACGAGCACACTTGCGTTCTCTGCAACGAACAGCTGGTCTGCCCCTCTTCCCTCACTACTACAAAATAGTGAGCATTACATATATACTGATATATATATTGAGTAAATGGTTAGTGTAGTGGGGGACCCTCTCGCGGTCGTTACAGAGAACACTCCATTTCCCGAGCTTCTCTTTGCAGGGAATCTCGAGTGTACATGCATTATCTTATTTTTCCTCACATAGGAACAGCATCCTTTAATTTATAGTGCATTTACTTACACATGCTTCTATCCAAGTCGCAGAGAAACTTTGTCCACAAAAACACATTGAAACTTGGGGGCCTATTTTAAGCTTGTGAATTAGCTCGGACTCTGGTCGGAAATCCACGGGAAATAAGTCCCGGATAAATTCGGCTATACGCTATCGACGATCGTTCGAGTAAGTTCGGAACAGCCACTCAAGGCAGTGTCACTTACATATGTTTTGTTGTTGTATTTTGAGGCTGCGCCCAAACTCTTCGACAAAGGCATCGTCACTTTCGGCGACTAGTGCAACATCGCAAGTCCATTTTATAATAGTAGTTGTTTAAAAAATCAAAATTTTATTTGATATTAGAGTTCTTTAGGCAAACAGTTTTTCTCGAATTTGTCAGTTCCGATGAGATTACACTTATGTATCTTTTTAGTTTGTACTTCAGAACTAACAATATAATAGTGGATATTGTAACCTAAAAATTATTTTAATAATAAATCAACAACGTTTAAATTAAACCATAAATACGAATTCCTAAGAAAATTTTTGAATCCTCAACTAAGTGACAATAATTTGCAACACAAAAGTTACTTTTTTATACAAAAAAGATTAAATTCGTACTAAAACAGACGAATTTTTAAGCCAATGAAACGAATTTTCTACAAAGAAATATTTCAGTTTATTTTTTAACACCAAAATAGTTGAATTTTAAAAACAAAAATGCGAGTTTTCAACCAAATAATAAAATTTTTAACTAAAAATATAATCTTCGGGAGGTAGCAATTGCAAAAAAAGAAGTAGATAGATAATGCTAATTAATTAATGACTAGAATATTACATCAGGATGGCCGTAAAACTTAATCTTAGAAATTCCCTAATTTTTCTTTGACTTATTCGTGATTTTCCTAGCCATTTAACCATGTAACATTTTTAAACATCATAATATAAAAGGAATGATATCATTTCAGATTAAAATTTAGGAATGTGAAATGTATTATCATTGACAGGTATTAAAGTGCCTCTTATAGAAAGGCCTCAAATATCTTAAGTTAATGGACGGACATCCGACCAAAAACACAGAGGTTTTGATCTAGGACAAGAACCCTAGTCTATAATACAATCCTTTAAATTTAGGTGATTTTCTTCAAGAATGAGCAAAACTAAACTACGAGAAGTTAAGTAGTTTATCAATATTTCAATCAAAAGCATCTTTTAGAACAATGCTCTTTTCAAAGCCTTCGAGTAAAAAAATTGACTAATTTAATCAGTTTATTAACTTTTGACTGATGACTCAATTATTTCATAATATGTACTAATGTAATTAGTAAAAAATTGATTTATTAATCAGTGTTTTGAATTTTAACTGATGAATCAGTTAATTCATAATATTAATTAATCTTCATAGTAATAAAAACGCCAATAAAACATAAACTATTTAAATCACGCCCTCGTGGACAATAAAAAAATGTATTATTCTGTTGCAGTGCAAGTGACAGTTGACAAAAATATCTTCACCGAAATAAAATGTTTGTTTATTTTGAAGCCTAATAAAATACACCAAAAAAATACATTAAAGGTGATTTTTTTTAATAACAGAATATATTTTTTAAATCCCGCTATGAATATCGTTTGAGTAGAGCGCCACCCAAATGTAGTGAGGGCATTCTCATGAAGGACGAGTCCTGTCAAGCAAGGTCAAAGTGTTGAACTATGTGGAATGCGGAACACTCGGGAATTTTTCGAATCTTATTTTTAAATGACATTCGTTTAAAAGCAGACCAGAATGTAAGCGAAATATAGCTTTCAACAATAACCTGATTTCATCAATTGAAATCTTACTGTTCAATCAGTAGTTCTGCGGCCGAGCTCTATTCTTTCGGATAACTGAATGAATTAGTAATTTTTCTTAACTAATTGAATCAGTAAATTTCTACTAATCATCAGTAGCTCAGTTCTAGCTATGGTAATTAGTACAATTTAACTGATAATGTGACTGCAATATGCCACATGGAGGACGGAGGGGGGTCGTCTGCGGTACGTGGTTTTACCTCACTTTTTATGCAATCTAATGACTTATACGAATAAAAATGTTAAACTTTGTTTTTATAAATAATTTTGTTTAGAAACTGTTACACTTGAAAATTTCTTATTAAGAACTGTATTCAATTTAAAATTCTTGAAAATTTAAAAATTTTAAACATCATTATTTCAGTGAATTTATTAAACCAACATAAACTTTAAAAAAACCAATTTTGTAACAAATATGCACAAGAATTATTAAAAAGAATTAGGTTCCTTATAGAAAACAGGCTGAACATTTGGTTGCCAGAGGTTTGTTTCGTGTATGACTTGATCGCATAAATCAAAGGCTTTTCATACATGAAAGCATCCCTTTGACACCTGCATTGATGGTGACACCTGCAAAGAAGATTCTTTGAATAATTTAATAAGGTTCATCGAATACTTATACTGTATATACAAAACTAAAATGATATTACATTTAAATTATTAAGGAATTTTACTTTATTATTTATAGCAATTATGTATCATGCTTCTGTAGACACTGATTTAAAATACATTTACTCAATGTTTAATTTCAAATAAAAAGAATCTTCTTTAAATCGATGCTACTGAAACGAGCAATTTACTTTATAAATTTGTAATAATATTTTACATACAGTCCTTTAGTTTAGGTATTTTTTCAACAGGGACTTTTAGAATCTCTTTTCTACGAATTCGTGGTCTCTGTTTTTTTTCTTCAAATTTATGCTGGAGACTAGGGTGGCTCTTATTTTCAAAGTTTGAATTTTCTTCACACTACCCCCATTTTGGTTCCATTTTATGTAGGAATAATTCGTGTAAAATTTAAACTTAAACGGAGCTTAATTAATTTTGTTTGTTTATTTTGCAAAATATTCATTGTATGCAAAAAAGCTTGATACGGAAGTTGTAGATCTATTAAAAATGCATATATTTTTGTCTACAAGTTTTTCTTCTGTGACAGACTGTTTTCGAAAAAAATGCGAAATAGTATGCACGTATTTTCTCTCTTGCAATATGCATGGACGAGTTGCAATCAGAATATTAACTGCATCCCTGTCACTGATTTTACATTTATCTAAGGCCGCAGCAAGCTTAGGAGTCACTAGTGTACGGCTCCCTC
>JAAAKG020142172.1:0-11674 GCA_010014905.2 Druon quercuslanigerum
AAATTTTCAACAAAATAGTTAAAGTTTCAACTGCAACAGTTAGATGTTTCGTATAAAACTTTTTAAAAAAAGCAAAGGAATAAAAAAAAACAGTTGAGTTTAAAACAATAATATAAACTTTCAACAAATAAAAAATATTTTTCAGCGAACAAGGAGAAATTTTTTTATTTTTCAATTTAAATAGTGATTTTTGAACTAAACTGGTGAATATTTTAGTGGAATAATTGAATTATAATAATTGAATAATAATTAATAATTGAATAATATTTCAAAAATTAATAATTGAATAATAATTGACAAAAGGTGAATTTTTAACTAAAAACTATCAATTAAATTTTTTTTAAAGAGAAGAATTTTCCACAAAATGGTTACATTTTCAACCAAAGAGTTGAATTTTCAACTACAATATGTCAATTTTCACCCGAATAATTTAATTTTTAACTAAAAAATATCAATTTTCAATAGGGCAACCGAATAATTGAATTTTGAAGTAAACAAGATCGATATTCAACCAAAAATGAAATCGCTAAATTTCCAGTTGAAAAATTAATTATCAATCAAGAAAGACAAAGAATTTTTCAAAGAAATTGTTAAAGTTTCAACCGAAGCAATGAATTTTCAGCTAAAAAATATCAATTCTAAAAAATGTTTAAAAATTTATTTTCAATAAAAAAACAGTCCTTTTAAAAAAATGGTTAAATTTTCAATTAAAGTGATGAATTTACAACTGAAAAAATAAAATGCTGAATCTTTAACTGGAATAGTTGAATTTTCAAACAAGAAAATGATTTTCTACCAAAAAACGATTTTTCCCAAAATTACATGAATTTCCAACCAAATAGTTAAATACTCAACTTAAAACATTCAATTTTCAGCCACAAAAAACACGAATTTTCAAAAAAAAGATGTTTACTTTCTGCCAAAGAAATAAACTTTCAACAAAAAAGATTAAGGTTCAACTAATGAGATTACTTTTCTATACAAAAAACGAATTTTCCACCAAAAAAATGCATTTTCATCTAAAACAGATAAATTCTTACAAAAATTGATTTTTAACCAAATAAAATAAATTTATAAAAAGTAGATAAATTTGCAATAAAACTATTGACGAAAGTTTAAAAAAAAATATGAATTTTCAATCAAGAAGATTAACTTTCTTTCAGAAAGGACAAATTTTGAACGAGATATATAATTTTTCAACCTTGAACTTGAATTTTCAACTAGAAAGATCAATTTTAAACTAAAACTAGAATAGTTAATTTTTCAGGTAAAAAAAGCAACTAATTTCAAACCAAAAATAAAACGAATTTTCAACAAAGACTTTTAATCCAGTAATATAAAGATACTTTTGCAAATTAATAAAAATTGTTATTCAATTTTATATTACGAATTAAACAACATGTAACGTTCTAAAAAATTTCCCTGGCATTTCCAGAATTTTCCTGATTCTCAAGATGAGTAGACACCCGGATAATGGCATTTAAATAATATTTTCTCTTTTAAATACTCACTTTTCCAGCGAATGATTATATTTGAATTCACCCTTATATTCATCCTTGTATTCGTCCTTAAATTCTTTAAATTCATTATCTCCATCGTTCGCACCGACAGGAGCCCATCTTTCTCCGAAAGGTTTCTCGCTTTCATCGGAATTAGAAAAATCATCATTTTCACCAGGCTTTAACAACTCTTCCTCAGGCTTCAACAACTCGTTCGACAACTCGCTCATTTTTCTCTCTAGTTTGTTTTCCTCCAGTTTTGTTTCCGAAGGGTACTCCAGGTTAAAATCCTCCATTTTCATTCACTATTTTTCACTCGATTTGCCATAAACATTCGCGTATTTCCACTACCGAAAAAACCCGCCCAACTGTTTCCAGATATTCTCACTGTAAAAATGATCCATAGTGTTTTAACTGAAAATATTTCATTCTACGGAAAAACGAGGGATTCTATCCCAATTTTTTTCGTTCATGAAGGCCAGTTGACATCTGTCACTGTAATCCATAATTAACTTCTGCGCACGTGTAAATCCTGTGACGTCAATACTCGATTCGATTTAATAATTTGCTCCGACTTGCATTTATCTTTTAAAAATACTACAAAATTGCTCTTTCTTTGAGAATTTAGAATTTTGAAAACTATTAAAAATTTAAGTTATTAAAATTATTAAAAATAGTCCTAATGAAGAAACCCATTCATAATATAATTAATATAATATTTCGACAAATTAGGTACACGCGTGCGTGTGACGTCTGTGACGTTTGTGACGGAGCACATGTGTGACAACCTAACCTAACAAAAAACAAAACTTTTCTGCTTTTTTTGTGTGTAAAAGGATTTTTCAAATGTTATTCCGCGTGCTAATATTGACGAATTATAATATTGTTTATTGAATCTCAATAAGTCTTAATAAAGATGTCGCGAATGCTATTGAGAAAATTAGTGAAACGAATTAAAGAAGTTAGAAAAGTCAGTACTTGGTCGCCTCTGGCTACTTCTTTTAATTCGAAAGGTGCGGAAAAGCACGGATTTAAATTGTCAGGAAAGCAAACTGTAAGTATAAAGTCTCCTGATTGTTAAAAAAATATTTCAATAAAAGTGTACTTTATTGACCTTTTTCCTCATTTTCTAATTTAACATAACCTAGAAATTCAATAGTGATGATAATGTATTTGAAAAACATTCGTTGTTATTGTTTTTCCCACTATATTTTCATCTTCATTTGAAATTTTTTTTGGTGTTTCTATTTTAAATAATCGATTGAGTGTGCAAAACATTTTAAATTCTTGAGTGAAAGCATTTTTTTAGGTTATTCCAGTTATAACATTTTCAATTTACTAAATTTGCTAGTATTTTTGTTTAAGTAATTTAAATCTGCAAGCTTTCACAAATGAAATGTTTATTTCTTCTTATTTAAAAGGTGGCATAGCAAAACGAAGCAACCCACATTTGATCGAAAATGGGATTATTAGATAGAAAATTCGAAATAATTAAAACACATATCCTGACCAAAGTTTATTGAAAATTGGATTATTTTTAATTTGAAAGTGTCCAAAAATGTTTGAATATTGTGCAATTAAAAAAATTTGAATCATAGCGTTTTTTTGTATTTTTCTTTTTAATTGTTTGTTAAATATTCAAAAAATGAATCAGCTAAAATTGAGAAATTTCGAAAATAAATAATGCTTCGACATAAAGTGTTAAAAATTAAATAATTAGCACTCATATAGATCAGAATTAAACTATCTGCAAATTGTTTTGTTTCAATTCCTAGGAGTTTTGAGAAAATTTGAAAAGGTTTTTGACAGTTTAAGATATTTCAAAAAAGTATTTAGAAAATTGTTACGACAGGTTTTTCATACAAAAATTTAGGCCCAATTCAATTGAGTTAAAAATATATTTAGGACATTTAGAAGTTTGAAATAAATTAATAATCGTTTGACAAATTTTCGTAAGTTTTCATACTTTAACTATATTTTTTATCTTTCCAAAACTTCTAAACTTTTTAAATATCTTTTTAACTGAATCGAATAATTCATTAAATTTTGGAGAATACTTCAAACCTTAAAACGTTCCATTAATTGTATATTAAAAATTCTCGACGAAAAATATAATAGTTGATATTTCAAGTAAAAAGATTTTAATGAAAGAAAAAAAATGCAATTTCAAAATTACAAAGAAAAAAAGCAAAAACAATTTGAAATTAAAAAGCGCAAAATTGTGTAATTTCAAAAATTCGTATCATAAAATAGCAATCTTGTTTTGTATTCTATTTTTTAATTTTTTAATTTTTATTAGCAAAATTTTTCGGGTTTTAGTTAAAGATTTAAAAAATAAATCATTTATAATTGGAAAATATTTAAATGAAAAATTTCAAAAATTAATAATAATTCTGCATGAAGTGTTAAGAACTAAATAATCAGAATCGGAATACATGAAAATTTAACATCTCAAAATTCTTTAGCTTCAATTTTAGTCAGTTTTGAATTTAATAATTTTAGATTTCAATATTCTAAATTGCTTGGTTACAATTTTAAACGTACAAACTTGTCTAGTTTTTTAAATTCTTCGAAATCGTAGAATATAAAATTAAAATACTTCATAATTGCGCAATTTTCAACTCATTTATTTTTTACTTGAAATTGTTACAAAATATTGATAATTTCAGACAAATTTGAAAAAAAAAACAATTTGCAATTGAAAGGGTTGAAATTGTGCCATTTAAATAATTGGAATTTTTTTTGTATCAATTATTTATATTTTATATTCATTGTATTCTTCTCATTAATTTTTTTTTAGTTATTAAAATTTTAAAAATCAATTAGTTAAAATTGTAAAATATTTCACCAAAAAATGTAACAATCAAAATCCAAACATGTAAAAATTAAACTCTTCAAATTATTCTGTTTCAATTTTATTCAGTTTTAAATTAGGTAATTTTATATTTAAATATTCTAAGTTGCCTGGTGTTAATTTGAAATGTACAAGCTTGCTTGTTTTTAGAATTTTTTAAAGTCATGGAATATCAATCTGAAAGACTTGAAATAGTTGCACATTTTTTAGTTTATTTATTTATTTTTTTATTAAAGAATGTTACAAAATATTGAAATTTTAAAACTCAAATGACAAAAGAATCTAGTTAAAAGGTTTAAAATTGTGCAATTTAAAAAATTGGAATCACAGCGTTCTTGTTTTGTATTATTCTTGTTATTTGATCAAAGGTTTAAAAAATGAACCATTTGACATTGAAAAATATTGTATTGGACATTTTCGAAAATTAATAATAATCGTAAATGAAGTGTTACAAATAAATTAGTTGAAATTAATACCTCGGTAAATAAATAATTTATTTAATTTTAATTTTCGATGGAGACAATTAGAGAGTTTTAAATTTAAATTTAAAAATTGTAAAGGTAATAATTTTAAAATTGTCAATTTTGGAACAATTTAAATTTAGTTTAAAAAATTCATATTTTGAAGAGTTTAAGTATGAAAAACTTTTAACAAACAATTCTTGGCGAATAAGATTTTTTTATCTTTTAATGTTTCTCATTTAAAATGTCTTTATTTTGAACATTTTTTAGAATAACTCAATTTTAAATGTTTGCAATTAAAAGTTTTTTATTTTGAACTGTGAAAATGATTGAGGAGAAAATAATATGTAAGAAAAATAAAAATTTGGAATAACTATTTATAATACAAGAATATTATATATTCTTTGGTTTATTTGTTTTTAAGGTTATATAAATATGATCTTCTTATGATTCTTGAGAAAAAGTTCAAAACATTTTTGAAGATTTTAGATATTTCAAATCAAAATTTCAAACAAATAGGTAATTTTTAAGAAAAAAATTCAATTTTCTACCGAAAAATATAGATTCTTAACGAAAAGTATAATAGTTGATATTTCATTAAAAAATATTTTTATTTGAAAAAAGTTGAATTTAACTAAAAACGACCAATTTTTAATAATATAGATGAATTTTCAACCAAAACAAATTTTTAGTCAAGAAAGAAAAACCACTTCAACCAAATTATAATTTGAGGGAGGGGGAAATAATTTTGTAAATCTATTAATATTTTAATTTTATTTGTATTAAGGTTATATAAATACAATTTACCTATAATTCTAGAGAAAAATTAAAAATATTTTCGAAGATTTCAGATATATCAAATCAAAATTTCAACAACAAAAAATAGTTCATTTTCAAGGAGATAGTTGAATTTTCTACAAAAGATATGAATTCTCAACGAAAAATTTAATATTTGATACTTCAACCAAAGATATTTTAATTTTTAAACAAGACCAGTTAATTTTAAAAAAATGTAACAAAATAGTTAAATTTTCAACGAAAAAAGATTTTTTAGTCAGAAAAAGAGTAACGTCAACCAAATTAGAATTTGAGGGAGAAAATAATTTAAGGAAATATATTTTTATTTTATTTGTTTTAAGGTTTTATAAATATAATTTGCCTCAGAGTCTAGAGAAAATTGTAAAAGATTTTACAGGATTTTAGATAATTCAAATAAAAATTGTTCAAAAAAGGTCATTTTCAACTAGATAGTAAAATTTTTAACCAAAAATATGCATTTTCAACGAAAAATGTAATAATTGATATTTCCACCAAAAATATTGTAATATTCAATTTAAAAAAACAATTAGATTATTATCAAAAAGGCAAATTTTCAACAAAATAATTGAATTTTCAACCAAAGAAGAATTTTTAATCAAGAAAGATAAACAATTTTGACCAAATTATAACTTCATGGGGAAAATAATTTGTTAAAATAAAATCAATATTTCGAATAACTATTTATTTTTTAAGTTTTTTTATTTTCAGGGATACGTAAATATAATTTTACTAGGTTTCTTGAAAACATTCAAAAATTTTTTTGAACCTTTAAAAAATTGTGTATTATAAAACCTTTCAAAACCCATAAAAAGCTTCAAAATTTTATTTCGTAATCTTTTGAAATTTTGCAAAACTTCTGAATATCTTTTAAAATTAAGTACTAAATCTGATTAATGCAAAAACTTCATTATATGTTAGTTTAAAATGTTTTGTTGGGTTTATATAAATTTTATATAAATAATAAATAAATTTTACATAAATAGTTGTGATAGTTTAAAATGTTCTCTTTCATTTATATCTAAAAAAAGAAGGTGGCACAGACGCCCCTTGTACAAAAATTTATCGATTTTTTAATTATTTGGAAGCATTATTTTTTTATATCAGGGCAAGTTTTGTTTAGTTTGTTTCTAGCAGTAGAAATTATAAACAGTAAGCTAAGTAATATTTCTCGAATGTTTCCTAATTTTAATTCCTAATTTTAATTTATCATGAAAAAATTAAAGATAAATAATTTCCTGTATGTAAAAGTTGTGATGATTAAAATTGTACAAATGAAAATGTAAAAACTATACTAATTTGGATTTTTGGCATGAAAAACCACCATAGCGACCTCTAAATATTTTTTTTTGTAATCTGACAGAAATAGGAAATAATTTTCTTGTCAAAAGAAAGAAATTTCCGCGCTGTCTTTGAAAATCTAAAAAAGAAGGATTCTATGACTAACAATAATAAAGGGAATTAAAATTAATTTACTGCTATTACGAAAAAGTTTTATGTTTTGTAGGGATTATTTAGAATACCCGAGCTCGAAAATGCAGAAGGTTTCGAAACCCTCAAAAACTATGCGATCTCGCATGCAAATACTCTTATCGCTGAAGCTACTAGTTCAGATCGAAAAAGAAAAATGGTCGAAGTTTTCGATGAACTTTCCGATACTTTGTGCAAAGTCGCAGACATGGCAGAATTCGTCAGGCTAGCTCATCCTGAAGTAGCTTTTGCAGTCGCTGCAGAAGATGCATGTTTGGCAATTAGTAGTATTGTTGAAAAGTAAGTGACTAAATGAATTTATACCCTAAATCGTTTTAAATTTCTCGCGAAAATTTAGATTAATTCAATTTAAAACCTTAAATTTGTATTTTTCCTTTCAGATTAAACACACATCGAAATCTGTATAACTCATTGTTGCATGTTGTGAAAAACGGAGACATTGAAAAGACAACAGAAATTGACAACCATGTCGCAGAATTATTTTTATTCGACTTTGAACAGAGTGGAATTCACCTTCCTGAAAAACAGAGACAAGAAGTCGTGGAACTAAATGACTACATCCTACAAGTAATTTTTTGTTTTTTATATGATTTTTTCAATCGATAAATTCGAGGGGTTGTTTTACTTATTTTACTTTTTTTGAACGGTGACACTATTTTGCTACTATTTCGAAAAAAATGACACTAAGCACACTATTTTCTCATAATTGTCCGATAATGCCACTATTTATTTATTTTTACTTGAAAAATATTTTGGAACTTTTTTATTATTTAATAAAATCTTGCTGTTTTTTATGAATTAACAAAGTATTTCAACTTTCAACCAAGAGGCTGCATTTTTTGACGAAACAAATGAATAATATATATAATATATAATAATAATATGAGCGTTCGACAAAACAGTTGAATTTTGAACCAAATAGCTAAATTTTCAAAGAGAAGAATAATTTTCTACCAAAAAAGAATAATTCTCAACAAATAGTTGAATTTTGAACCAAGAAGATTAATTTTCTACTATAGAAGATTGATTTGCATCAATATACATACATTTTTAAACAAATAGTTGAATTTTTAATTAAGAAGATTAATTTTCTACCAAAAAAAATATTAATTTTCCAAAATTTACATTAATTTTCAACTAAATAGTTCGAACAGTGGATATGACGTCAGTCAAAATTTTATTTGATTAATTTTTAGTTTCTAAATTTTTTTAACTAAATAGTTGAATTTTTAAATAAAAAAGATCAATTTTTAACAAAAAATGGTGTTGTTGCATTTAAGAGAATTAATTTTTAATTTAAAATACAAATTTTCGACAGTTGCATATTCAATCCGAAACTGTGTATTTTCAAAACAAAAGAATAATTTTCTACCAAGACAGAAGAATTCTCAACAAAGTACATGCATTTTTACCCAATAGTCGAATTTTCAACCAAGGCGATTAATTTTCTATCAGAAAAGATGAATTCTCAACGAAATACATAAATTTTTTAACAAATAGTGGAATTTTCAACCAAGCAGATTAAATTTTGACAAAAAAAGTTTAATTCTCAACAAATAGTTGCATTTTCTTCCAAGATGATTAATTTTCTATTAGCAAAAAAGAAGATTTTTTATCAAAATACATCAATTTTTAACCGAAAATTCCATTTTGAACCAAAAAGATTAACTTTTTGCTAAAGAGATTAATTTTCAACAAATTACATTAATTTTTAGTTTGAATAGTAGATACGATTTTAGTAATAATTGTATTTTATTAAATTCTATTTTATATTTTTTCGTATCCAAACATTGTTAATTAAATAAAAATTTATAAATTTAACAAAAAATGGAGTAGTTAAATTTCTATTTATTAGAATTGATTTTCAATTTAAAAAACAAATTTTCTACAAAGCAGTTAAATTTTCAGACTGAGAGGAATTTTTAAACTGAAAAAGATTACATCTTAACAAAAAATAGAGATTTTCAATTTAAAAAAACTAATTTGCTACAAAACTTTAATTTTGTACTAAATAGTTGCACTTTACAGTGTACGGTTGAATTTTCAACAAAATAGTTAAAATTTTAACATAAAAAGATGATTTTTCAACGAAAAATGTAAAAGTTGACGTTTCAGAAAAAAAATTTCAAATAAGAATATAAATTGGAATTCTCAACAAAATATATGAATTTTCTACAAAAGGTTAATTTTCAACCGATAAAAATTATTTTTTAACCAGACAGTTGAATTTTTAACCAAAGAAGGTCAAATTACTACAGAAGAAGATGAGTTTTCAAAACAAAAAGATGAATGTTTATGAGAATTGTGGAATTTTCCACAAAACACGTGAATTTTCAACCTGAGAATATAAATTTTTCACAGTAAAGTTCATATTTAAACTGTTCCGGAATTCTCAAATTTGGCAATTTCTAATTTTGTAATTTTCCAATTCGGGAATTTCATTATTTCGAAATTTTATTTTTTGTGAATTTTCCAATTCTAAGAATTTTATTATTCGGAAGTTTTATTGTTCGGCAATTTTTTTATTCGGAATTTTTTTTTATTCAAGAATCTTATTATTTGGAAATTTTTGTATTCGGGAATTTTATTATTTTTTAATATTCTAATTCGGTAATATTATGAACTGTCCGGGAATTATTTAATTTAGGAATTTTATTGTTCGAAAATTTAATTTCGGAATTTTTATTGTTCAAAAATTTAATTTTGGAATTTTATTGTTCGAAAATTTTCCAATCTGGGAATTTTATTATTCGGAAAGTTTATTATTTGGGAATTTTCAATTTCTGAAATTTTATTATTCAGGAATTTTTTAATTCGGGAATTTTATTATTCGGGAATTTTATTATTCGGTAATTTTATTATTTCGCAGTTTTCTAATTCGGAGACTTTACAAACTGTTCGGGAATTTTATTATTTGGAAATTTTTTTTTATTCAAGAATCTTATTATTTGGAAATTTTTGTATTCGGGAATTTTTTTATTTTTTAATATTCTAATTCAGTAATATTATGAACTATCTGTGAATTATTTAATTTGGGAATTTTATTGTTCGAAAATTTAATTTTGGAATTTTATTTTTCGAAAATTTTCCAATTTGGGAATTTTATTATTCGCAAAGTTTATTATTTGGGAATTTTCAATTTCTGAAATTTTATTATTCAGGAATTTTCTAATTTGGGAATTTTATTATTCGGTAATTTTATAATGTCGAAGTTTTCTAATTCGGTGACATTGCAAACTGTTCGGAAATTTTATTATTTTGAAATTTTATTATTTAGGAATTTTATTTTTTTGGCATTTTCTAATTCGTTTATATTATAAACAGTTCGGGAATTTTAAAATTGGTGAATTTTATTATTCGGAAAAGTTCCAATTGGGAAATTTTATTATTAGGAAATTTTATTATTTGCTAATTTTATTATTTGGAAATTTTTGTATTCGGAAATTTTTTTTTTAATGTTCTAATTCGGTGATATTAACTGTCTGGAAATTATTCAATTTAAGAATTATATTATTCGGAAATTTTCCAATCCTGGAATTTTATTATTCGGAAAGTTTATTATTTAGGAATTTTTCATTTCTGGAATTTTATTTTTCGGAAATTTTCCAATTCGGGAATTTTATGTTTAAAAAATTTTATTATTCGGTAATTTTATTATTTGGGAATTTTATTTTGTTGGCATCTTCTAATTCATTTATATTATAAACAGTTCGGAAATTGTATCATTAGGAACATTTCAAATTCGGGAATTTTCAAATTCTGGAATTTTATTATTAGGAAATTTTATTATTTCCTAATTTTATTATTTGGGAATTTTCGCGTGATGGAATTTTATTATTCGGGAATTTTATTATTCGGAAATTTTATTCGGTAATTTTATTATTTTGGAATTTTGTTATTTTGGAATTTTTTAATTTGGTGACATTTCAAACTGTTTGGGAATTTTATAACTCGAGAATTTCGTAACTCGGAAATTTTTATTATATGGAAATGTTATTATTTTGTAATTTTCTCATTCGTTTACATTATAAACAGTTCGGGAATTTTACAATTTGAAAATTTTATCATTCGGAAAATTTCCAATTCGAGAATTTTCGAATTCTCGAATTTTATTATTCGGGAATTTTATTTTTAGGAAATATTAATACTAAATAAACTTTATTATTGTGGAATTTTCTAATTCGGTAAATTTATAAACTGTTCGGGAATTTTATAATTCGAGAATTTTTTAATTCAGGCATTTTATTTTTCGAGAATTTTATTATTCGGGAATTTTATTATTTTTAAATGTTCTAATTCGTTCATATTATGAACACAGTTCGATAATTTTATTATTAGGGAATTTCATTATTCGGTAATTATATTATTTTGGGATTTTCTAATTCGGCGACATTACAAACTGTTCGGGAATTTTATTTTTAGAAAATATTAATATTAAATAATTTTATTATTGTGGAATTTTCTAATTCGGTAAAATTATAAACTGTTCGGGAATTTTATAATTCGAGAATTTTTTAATTCAGGCATTTTATTTTTCGAGAATTTTATTATTC
>JAAAKG020142173.1:0-11674 GCA_010014905.2 Druon quercuslanigerum
AGAAGCTAGAGAAGTATGCCAGGACAGAAAAGTATGGCGGAAAATAGTTAACAAGAAGAGTGTCAGTAGAGTGAATGGCGCCTGAAACAAAGACCTTGGATACTAATGGACCCAAGTGGGGAACCTCACATGACGACTTTGTGACTTCGCTACAAATTCTAGGTGAAACTGCGTTCAGAGCGTAGTTGGTACGATATTTTGTTAAGTGCAATAGAATTTAGGGAGTTTTGTGCTAGTCAGCACGAGTTAAAGTTTAGAACTTTTTTTTTTATTTCTTACAATGGGTCGGCGAATATGAATCCAGCATAGATCCCTGTAATTACATCCTTTAACATCCATTATTGAGTACACTTATTAACATCTTTAACTTTTAATAAAAAATTTTTAATAAAAAAATAATATCTGAAGCATATGAAATTGTCATTAAGAGTGTGTATATTAAATTTTATTTACATTCACAATAATCGCTCAGATAATTTCATTTTACACAAAATCAAAATAAGTTTAACGGTATTTTTTGATTCTTAATAATAAACATATGCTGCCTTCTTCCAGTTGTGAAAAAACAAAACTGTATTTCAAATCGAAATATGTAATTGCGCAAATAAAAAACAGACATAACATACAATTAACTGTACTCACGTTAAATTTCCAACTTTCAGGGAAAATTTTGGAAAAGCTTCCACCCATATGTTGCACTTTAAGCATAAAAAGCAATTCAATCGACGAATTTTAGATTATTACTTTCATTGCGAATATTGGATTAGATTTAAAGAAATGGAAACATATTGAGTTTTCAAGCACGTTGATATTCTGGGCTGTATATTAAATTTAAGATAAAATGTATATAAAATTTTAACCATCTTTTATGTGAATGACTTTATAAACATTTATATTAGATTTAAAACAGACTTTTGTAACAGTGCAATTTAATCATAATCGCAGTCAGTAATCACATTGGCGTACCTAAATCAGCAGCCTAGCCTACACAATTTATTATTAACATTATGTGTTTTTTTCTAAAAATTTTTAGTTTTTGTCAACTTTTCACTTAGAAAAAGGTAATAATTGCATGTAGCAATTTAACCAGCATAATTGTTTTAACGGCTTTTTCTACAAAATTTTACTTTTTGTCAGTTTTTTACTTAGAGTGAGGTAATAATTAATAAACATAATTTTAAGAAAATAATTTTTTTACAAAATTAACAAACATTTTGTTTTAAAGTTTTTTTAGGACCTAAACTACTGTCTTTATAGGCAACGACACATGTTTTTGTAGGCGCTCGGTGCCTACTTTTTTATATTTTTAATGCTAACATAGATAGTGATGTTTTTTGCTAAAAAATTAAACTTCTTGACCCCTTTTTACACAATGAGATAATAATAAATGCAAGTTAACTAACATAATTGTTTGAACGCTTATTATGGTTTATAACTATCTTCTCATAATAATGTTTTGATAATTTTTCAATTTCGTCCAAAACGAACCCTCTAACTATTTAACCCTTTAATAACAAAAAATTTTTCAGCAAGTTTGAGGTCCTAAATTTTGATGAAGCGACTGTAAATTTTCCTTGGCGCAAATTTTTCCATATGTATGAAGGGTCGACCGGCACGATCCAACCATTTGAAAAAGTGAAAAAAATTATTTTTATTGACTCTATTATGCTAAGAATAGCAAAAAAGTGTTATTGGGACTTATAATAGCAAAATATCGAGGATATATTTTTTCTATATCAGGTTGCGAAAAATTGCAACACTTGTCATTTATTTTTCATGCACATTTAAAGATACGATTCTCGGAAATCTTTTGTTTTTCTTTTAAGTTTTTTTCTTTTTTTGTGTTTTTATGATTTCTTTATGTGAGTTCTGTATTCTTCATGCGTCGTTTTGTCTAAGGTCCGAACTTTCGTAACTTATATTGACCATTCTTACTCATTTATTGCTTTAATCTTTTCTCCTCGAGGATGAACACGTTCTCTAAACGTCTAGACTACGGGCGCAATCGAATTGCGCCAGCAGTCAATCACCCTCCCAAAATGAAACCTGAATTGCGCCAGCAAAAAGTCACAAAAATCCAAATTTATTTATTAAAAATATAAAGTAAAATAATAATTTAAATGATTATTAGCTAATTAATTTTGTTCGCAATATTAAATTGCATAAAGATTTAATTTAAAATGTTTTCAATTAAGTGACATAAATTAATTATTTACTTTCATGTTGCAGAAACCTGTAAAGTTACATATTTTGGATAATTTTGTACCCAATAATAATAATAGTAATAATAATGATAATAAATAATTTAATGATTTATTTTGTAATAATAACAATTATAATTATCATATTATTATTATTATTATTATTATTATTATTATATACTTATCGATATTTCGATAAGTTTCTAAAAAGCTGAAAAAATTGAAAAATCTGGTTTCGGCGTTTCTCTTCTTATCTCTTAATCTAAATTAGGACTTATTAAGGCGAATAAAATATCGTTGGAGTCGCCAAAAATAGTAGATTTTGAATATAATATTTCTAAATTACTAATTGCAAAATTAATAAAATGTAGATAACGTATTTTATTTATCATCACATAAAAAACAGGGTCAATTTATTTCGATATTATCCAGGAAAAAGTAGAAGGAGTACTCCACTAGTAGGATAGGTATTGGTAGCTGGCGCAATTCAGGAAGCGAACAACGAGGGCCGCCTGGCTAGCAGGTAAAACTCTGACCGCTGGCGCAATTCGTGTGCACCGTAAAGGGATCGCCCGAAACGCCGTCGTTTTATATGGACCCTGGGTCCAAATAAAATTTTAATTTTAATTTTTTAATAACATAACCCATTCGGAAATTCTATTGAGCATATTTTTAGACCTATAAATAAATATAGTAACTTTATTAGTTTTCGTAATAATAAAGAAAATATTACTTATTTCTGCAATCGCAAAATACGAATTTTTGTGTTTAACTCGCCATAAGTCCTACATTATTAGGAGTTTGGCAATAAAAATTTAAGAAAATATGCACCATCATATAACTAAACTGACGGTATTTATAGAATTCTATTTAAGTGTCACTAAAAATTTAAAACGATTTTGATTCTTCTCATGGCGTAAATTAGATATTGAAAGTTTCAAACGCTTCGGGAGTCGAACGAATTTTTATAAAATTAAAATTAACGGTCACCTAAACTTTCTTTAGGATTCAAGGAAGTTTTTTGGAAAATATCAGGCAATTATGTTTTATAATTTTAAAGTCACAATTGAATTGAGATCTCAGCACTGTCCCATACGCGTGCTAGCTCGTCCTGCAATATCAATGTCTGCATAACAGCGGACGATTGGAAGGTCAAACCGGCCACCAAAATAATAGTAAAGACATTATAATTTACATTTGTTTATTATTTTTAATAACAAATTATACAAATTAAAACTTATATAATATTTATATAATATCTTTACGATTTCATTATAAATAATTTAATCATCTTCATCACTGTCTTCAGTGCTGTCTTCGGCAGAATTATTTTGAGTAAATTGCGAAAAATAATTTTGAAAGAATTCTTTTCCAGGGGCGCTTAGAAAATTAAAAAGACTTTTCACATATTTTGTTTTAGCCGATTTTAGTTCAATTCGAGGTGTACAACGTTTTGGAAGATATTTTAGTATTAGTAGTAAACAAAAAAAGTAGTTGCCTTCTCCAATTTATAGTTATCATAAACGTCTACTTTTCCGTCAGGGAAAAAATGTAAAACAAAAGCTTTACTTAGAAGTTAGTTCTGATATTTTGAGGCATTTCTTGTGATAAAGTGCAATGACCGGATAACTTTTTTACAGCATCAGTGATCTGATCTTTCTCAGACTAATTTGCCTGAAGGTATATATGTCCATATCTCGCACCTTTCACGCCATGAGCAACTCTTGATTGTCAGTCTTGTATTGATTTATGAATACAAGTTTTTTTCTAGAAACTAATGTAACTCTGCATACATTATAAAATGAAGAAGTAATTCGTTCCATCTTACGGCTACGTCAAAATAAAAACAAACAGAGCCATCGCTTATCTCATATTTATTTTTAGAAAAATTCCTTACGTTTCGGCAACAACCGCGGGCCTTTTTCAAAGTTAACATTAATATAGTTACAGTTAATTAGCAATATAAAACAGGAATAGGAAAAATGGTAATTTCACAAAATAATATAAATTTTACCTGAGTTGAACGATTTAATTAATCAAACATATTTGAAGAAAAAAAGCTCATTACAAAAAAGCATAGCTTATAAAACAAAAAAAAAACAAATAAAAATAGAAAAATGCATTCAATTTGTACATCAATGATAAAAACATCACTGAAAAAACGATATTCTAATTTTAAGAATTTCTCTCTAAGTTGAAGAATATTTTTAACTTAAATAAGCGTAAAGATTATATTCTTAATGCAAAATGGAGGCCCTTTTACCTTAAGAATAAATAATCTTGTCTATATGATGAAGGATATTTAATTATTTGTACTTACGACTTTTCTTTAAAGCGAAACCGGCAATGCCCTAAATTACAAAAAAAGAAGCTGATCTAATAGAACGTGACACGAAACATTAATAGAAATTATTGAACAGAGCAAGGCGAATTTTCCCTTGCGCATTTCTTCTTCCCCAATAATATTCTCATTTGAAGAATATTTTCTCCCTTTGGTTAGAATATGCCTATAAGAATATGACGCTCTTAATATTACACCCAGAAAAAGGTTTTGCTGAATCAAAGAAACTTTCTTTAAATCAAAAAAATTCTAGTATTGATATACGGTCAAAGAAATATTTGTTTGATTTAAAGAAATTTTTTAGTTAATTTTTTTGTTCGGTTTAAAGTAACATTTCTTTAATTTAAACGGAAAAGTTCTTTAAATTAAAGAAATATTTCGTTTCTTCTAAACAAATACTTCTTTGAATTAACGAAATATTTGATTGCTTCAAATGAAAAAATTTCTTTAAATTAAAGAAATTTAATTTTTTATTTGAGTTAGTTTAAAATGAATAAACATTTTCTTTGAATCCAATAATGAAGCAAATAATTCCATTAAATTTAAAACGATAATAAATCTAATTAAATACCAGCACAAAGCAAAAAAAAATTTGTTTTTCTTCGCATGGGAATATTTTTTGAATAATCGGATTTGACAACTTAAGTTTCAAGAAACTTGCATGGGCTATTTGTTCACCTGAGGGAAAAAGTTTACTTCCATATTTTTTGTGTGTAAATAAATTTTATTCTTTCCTAATTTGCAATTCTTCACGAAAATTTAAGATAAAATAATAATTTGTGACGTAATTGATTTGTTCTGCGCAATGTCGTGGCACATTCGTAATGTGGATTAAAAAGAATCTTCCTTCGATTCAAAGAAATAATTTGCTTATTTCAAATTACTGACTAAATAAATTATTTCTTTCATTGCTCCTAATAACTGTTTTTAATCAAAATAATTTTGTTTTGAATAAGGCAATCATTTAAACAAATACTTTATTTAAATAGAAGAAATTACATAAGGATATTTATTAAATCAAATAAGTTTTCATTTAATGTGAAAATATTTGTATGTTGAATCAAAAGAACCTAGTCAAAAAAAGTTTTTTTTAATTTAAAAAGAACTTTTTTCTGGGTGTAGAATATCGTTTGTTCGGTAATGTAACATAATAAGAAGTCTCGTAAAATTGAAGAAACTTTAATTATGTAAAAAAATTATCTTATTTTATTAAAGATAACATTATACTCGTTAGAACAAACAAAAATAAAATGACTACTGATGAGGGAGCGCGAAATTCAATTAAAATTAGCAAAGAAGGAATTATTTTACAATGCTTTGATATTTTTTTTACGAATGGAGGGTCAATGATAAGTCTTTGATAAGTATATTTTTCGGTAGCTAATATTTTAATATCATTAAATTAAAAATTGAAATAATGATTACAACCCTAAGAATTTTGTGAGAAAACTGCATTTAAATATCCACTATCTCTTGTTTTTTATTTTTTTAACAAAAAAAAATTATCTTATTTAGGAAAAAATTAATAATTTAATTTGTTTTAAAGAGGATCTTTTTACAAATTAAAATAGGAACCTCTTATGGTGGTTTTTTAAATTTGGTCGATGGATTCTTGGTTTTGTTTTTAGGAATTCTATACATTAACTTAATTATCGGATGTTAAATAAGATTTTAATCTAATTTAAATTTTTTATATTTCGACGCTATCACGGTCTTTTTTCTTCAATAAATAATTGTGTTTTGGAAATAAATATTTATATTCAATTTTTTAATGAACTTCTTAAACATTTAGAGAGACATTGAATGTAAGGTGAGGTAACTTTTGAATACAATTTATTGTTAGTATCAATTCATTTGGTTTTCTCACTACTACTATTACATAACTCAAGAATGCATTTACTAATAATGTAATTAATTAATTGAAGAGAATAATTATAATATTCTAATATTGTTTTTAATTGATTTTAACTTTCTTTTCTGATTTGAATGACACTTAATTCAATACATCTATTACCTAAACCTTTTATTAAACCAATTTTATGAAAAAATAAATTATGCGAATTATAATTACGATACCTCCCAGACCAAGAAGATTTTCTTAACAATTTGTTAATAAATAACCATTTGGAGTTTCAATTATATGAAAATCAAGATATTTAATTACATTATCAATTTCCCGTTAATAAATTATTAATTTAATACAATCTTCTATAATATTAAACTCATTTTAAAGAACATCTATTTTTTCCGAAGTACTAATTTCAAGGATATCATCAATGTATCTTTAATAAAAAATAAGTATGAATTTTAATAAATCAAGAGCTCTTTTTTCAACATCTTGTAAAACTAAATTAGACACAACTGGGGATAAAGGCCAACCCATAGGACAACAATTAATGCTTAGTTCGTTTTGTTAAGTTATGATTTGAAATAAGTTTTTCTTCAACGCAATCTAAAGCAAGATCCAGTAGAATGCTATTAAATTTATAAGCAACATCTAAGGAAACTGTTTAATGAGTTTCAGGTACATTAATATTTTTTAGAATATATTTGAGTTATCTACTATTTTTTATAAACGCTTTAGTGCTTGCAGAAGCTGGCTTTAAAATATTTAGAACATATTCAGATAAATTGTAAATAGGAGAGCCAACTGTGGAAACAAACAGTCTTTAAGTTAAATTTGGTTTGTGAACCTTTAGAAAAGCAGTAGCTTTTGCTTTAGCACTATTGTGAGTTTTTGAACGGTATGCACATTGAAAACTAATTAGTGTTTTATTTTTCCCATCCATACGGAAAGAAAATTTATGGTAGTTACAGCCATTAAAATATTGTTGCACTGAGTAAAATGGCTGTGTGAACCATAGAGAAGTGGTCGGTCGAGGAATAGATGTGCCAACCATAATGCCACTGTGACTGCCAATTTTTCCAGGTAGGAAGCATTTCGACTATTTTAGGCTTTTGAGTTACGTGACTTGTGAAATGGGCGTTGAATTCAGAAATATTCTCAAGAAAATTCGCTTTGTCATTTGCATAAACGATTTTGAGCATTGCACTGCGAATTCTCAATTCAAAGTCAACGGCAGTGGATCACATTTCAGAAGACACTATTCGGAATTTATCTACCCTTTTAGAGGGCCAACCCTTCAGAGAATATTATTACATTTATTTTCAATTGTTGGAACCATACTGGTTTTTATGTTTTTATTCAGAATATAATTCTTAAGACTTTTTTCATATGTTTTGATACATTCATCTCTATTAGCTGCAACAGTTATATTGCCCTGATAGGTTTTTACAAAGATTAAATCTTGGTGTTTCTTTTGCAATATTTCAACTAAAATGACCGATTTTTCTAAATTTTTAAATTTATTTACATAATTATACTTTAAAACTACTTCAGTATTATTTTCGGATATTAAATTTTTAATTTTCTCCGATACTTTATATAGGATTCTCAAAATTTGCAACAATATTCGCTAAAGTTTCAGCTACCTCATCTGAGATTTTAAAACTGGTCAAAAAACTTATTAATAGAACCATCAGATATAAGTCGCAATAAACGATACTTTAAGTCATTTAAATGTGGACTTAATTTTTGAATACTTTTTACAATGTTTTCAATTTCTAATCGTAAACAATTTGTTTGAAAGTTAAATTTAGTTTTTTGAAAAATTAAAAAGTAAATTATAACTCAAATTGCGTACATTATTTTTATTTAGGGGTTGTTGAATATGTACTGGTATTAAGGCATCATTTCTTCACCTAATTAAAAAAGAGCGCTGTTCCTTAACTCTCGCGGATTTAAGATCAATAATCCATGGTAACTAGAACGTTGCTGACTTTTTGTATTATATAAAGATTCGAAGAACCTTAAGTTTTCAATATAAAAATTAAAGAATTTACATTAAACAGATTTTTTAGAAATGTACCCAATGTTGAAAGCTTTGGGTTAAGCTTTAGTAACAGTTTGACTGAAAATATAAATCAAGTAGTTTCAAAACATAATATGAATAAATTAAAAAATTTAGAAAAATATGTCAAGCTAGTTGAAAAATTGCAAAAGGAACATAAATATTTCATCTTTGTAAAAGCCAATAAGGGCAATTTAATTGTTGTACCTAACAGAGATTGCTATAACAAAACAGTTGAAAACATTCCTACGAATGATATTCTATATAAAACATAAAAACTAGCGTGGTTTTAACAATTGAAAATGAATGTAATGATATAGCTATTAGATAAAAAAAACAAAAGATTAACTAATTATCAATGTGCATACCGTTTAAGAATTGATAATAGTGTTATAGCAAAAGCTTATGCTCTCGCAAAGGTTCACAAACGAAATTTAACTTAAAGACTGATTGCTCCCACAGTTGGTTCTCCTACTGAAAATTTATCTGAATATGTTTTAAATATTTTAGAGCTAGTTTCTGTACATATTATTTCGTTTATAAAAACTATTTGAAAACTTAAAGATATTCTAACAAAAAACTAATATACCTAAAAAACATTCAATAGTTTTCTTTGATGTTGCGTCGATATTTTGATGGCATTCCACTAGATCTTGCTGTAGATGGCAGTGAAGAACAACTTATTTTACATCATAACTTAAAAAAATAACTAAGAATGAATTGTTAATATAGCCAGCAGAAATTTTTTTTAAGGTACTTTTTTCTCTTTTAATAACAAATTCTATAAAACAAATACCGGCTTCTCCTATGTATTTGTTCTTATTCCCAGTAGTTTCTGATTTAGTTTTATAAGATGTTGAAAAAACAGTTCATGATTTATTAGAATTTACATTTATTGTTTATAACAGATACGCAGATGATATCCTTGCAATTTTTTTTTTTTTTAATTGATTTATAATGCGTTCAAACGTATGAAATATTGCATTAAATTCACTTATGACAGTGAAATTGATCACTTTAATCACTATCATGATTTACAAATACTTAACAATCTAAATAGCGATTTATTACCAAATTTATGCAAAAAACTTTCTTGGACTGAGACGTATTTTAATAACCATTCAAATAATGTGCCTTGTCGTGAAATTGTTTTTATAAAAGGTTTAGTTTATGTACACAACCGTTGGAAATTAAGAGATCGATTGACGCAAGCACTATTAAAAATCACTGCTAGCTTTGAACCACGATAACTCAGCGAAAACAAATGGTAGGGCAATTTAAAAAAAAAACAATTGGAAAGCTTATGAAATTCCACGTCTAGTATTTCTTAAATTTCATGCTCTATGTCGTATAATTTTCAGATTTTTGCAACAATTTTTCTAGGTAATTATAAAACTTGAAGTCGAGGTAAAAAAGTTTAGAAAATCAAAAATTTTTTTTAAAAACTTATCACGTGCTGTATTCTCTTTAGCAGATCAAAAAAATCTGTTTGACATTACTAGACGTGGAATTTCATAGGCTTTCCAACTATTTTTTTTAAAATGCCCTATCATTTATTTTTGCTGAGTTATCGTGGTTCAAAGCCAGCAGTGATTTTTAATAGTGCTTGCGTCAATCAATCTCATAATTTCCGACGGTAGTGTATGTGTTAAATTAAGTATCATTTAAATTAGAAAAGAAAATGTAAATCAATTATTTAAAATCAACATTAGTAAATAATAACTATTGTCTATATTCAGTTAATTATATTATTACTGAACGCATTTCTAAGATATATAATAGTATTAATAAGAAAAAAATTGGATTGATACTTACAATAATTTTGATTTAAAAGTTTCCTTACCGTACATACAATGTCTCTATAAACGTCAAAAAGTTCATGAAACATACGTAATATCGTATGATATGAAAAATGGTATCGTATGGTATGAAAAATCGTCATATTCACTCTGGTCTTCACCATAGTTTGAAAGTTGTGAGATAGAAATTTGTAGCTTGACATTTTATTTTTGAACCTATTTTTAAAAATTAAATTTAAAATATACTTTTATATTAGGTTTGATTTTTAATTACTAATATTTAAACTCAATTTTATTCTGAAATAAATCATCTTATTATAAATCCTATTAATGCTTAAACCTAAAAATTAATTCGATTCCTATATTTCGTTTTGTTCGAAAACATAAGATAGTTGTTGTGTCAAGTTCTTTATTTTCATTCACAAAAAATACGTTTTGATTCGTTCTCGATAAATATTATTATTTTTATGATAATAAGTATGTGAAAATGTTGTTTTAAATCTAGCGTCCTAATTTATAGCTCAAATACACTTATATTTTGCCGTTTTCTTATAGCTGCTAAGGACGTAGCAGGCTACAGCTTTTATTTTATCGTATGATAAACTTTCGCCAATAGCATGTAAACTTTAACAGCGGGAAGTTTTACGTGCAACAAAATTTAACTTTAGCTTTTTCTCCGCGATGGCTCTATTTGTTTTTATTTTGATGTGACAGTAAGCCGAAACGAATTACTTTTGTATTTATTTTTATCATATACAGAATTCTCAAATAACTATTTATTTGTTACAGTTTTTCACCACTCACATTTTCGCTGAATTATAATATGAAATAATGTATTCAGTGAATCCATGCAATGTAGAATTTACTATTACTATTAGTAATATTAAAGAGCGAGATATCATTCGAAGTGTGTGTGATTCAATTATCAATTCCTGCCACAAGCATTGGCACTATCAAAACTCGTGGATATAGATTTAATAAAAAACTGCAATTTAATCATGATGCAAAACACAATTTTATAAAAAATATATTGTAATTATTTATTTGTATTGTTTATGACAATTGCAGTTTGAGAATGATATGTGTAGCAATAAGGTGAGAAAACAACAGACACGAAACCATGTTTAGCCCGAAATCAAACAGCGTATAGTGGAAAATTAACTTTATTCCAATTCCAATTACGAGCAAGTAGCCTAATTACAAATACAAACAAGAGTTCTTTTACATCTAAGCTAAATCTAAATATAATATAACCTAAACCTAATCTAAATTTAATCTAAAATTAAGAAAAATCTACTAAAATGTGATATCTGGTGTTTGCGTAAAAGCTAGAGTATGAAGAGCCGTAATTCTAGACATTGGGGAGTGTTCACCAAAACTTGATCTAGGTGTATATACATGAAGTACATCAGGTGCGTCGTT
>JAAAKG020142174.1:0-11674 GCA_010014905.2 Druon quercuslanigerum
CCCTCCCTACCGAGTGAGTCACGCCTACCCCGAAAGGGAAACGGCTTAATGGTGTAATAATAATAATAATAATAAGTATCGATCATTTTAGTTAAAAATTTAGTTAAAATTTGAAATAAAGTCACTTGGTTGAAAATAAGACTCTTTTGTTAAAAAATAATATTTTTTGGTGGAAGATTCATTGTTTTAATTAAAAATTCAATTTATTTGGATGATTAATAAGGGGTTTAATTGAAAACTTGTTTTTTCTTTGGATGTTTCTTGGTTGAAAATTATTATATTCTTTTAATTGAAAATGTATCTATTATTCCAGCTCAATAATTTTTTGTTTAAAAATTCAATTATTCTAGTTAAATATTCAGCATTTCAGTTAAAAATTCATCTTTCTTGTTTAAAATGCAACTATTTTAGTAAAATATTTACAATTTTATTTGAAAATGCATCACTATTTTTTTTTGAAAGTTATTTTTTTTGAAATTAGTTTTTTTTGCAAGTAATTTTTTTGACTGCAAATTAAACTTATTCCAGTTGACAATTTATCTTTTTTAGTAAAAATTAATTTTTTCTTTGAAAATTCAACTATTTCAGTTAAAGATTCATATTTTTAGTCGAAAATTCTTATATTTTGTTTTAAATTAATTTTTTAAACTAAAAATGTTACTATTTAATTTTCTTTTTTAATTAAAAATCGAATTTTTTGTTGCAAAATTCATTATTTTAGTTGGAAATTCATCTATTTTTGAAATTGTCACTACTTTGTTGAAAATAATTTTTGTATCTACAAATTTAATTATTCTAGTAGAAAATTTATCTTTTCATTTGAAAACACGATTTTTTCATTAAGAATAAGATTTTTAACGGAAAATTCAACTATTTTATATTTTGGTCGAAAATTTCACGTTTTATTAAACTATTTTGTTTAGAAATTTTATGTACTTTGTGGATAATTTTTCTGTTTTAATTAAAAATACAACTATTTTGTTAAAAAATGGATTTTTTGCAGAATATGAATTTTTTATTTGAAAGTTAATCTCCTAGTTTAAAAATTGTTCTTTTCGGTTAAAAATCCAAGTATTTTAGTTAAATATTTATAATTTTAGTTGAAAATTCATCTTTCTTTTTTGTTTTGTTAAAGATGCATCGCTTAAATTAAAATTTAATTTCTGTTGTTGAAAAAATGAGCTGTTCAATCAAAAACTTATTTTTTTTGGTTTGAAGGAATTTTTTGCCGAAAATTGAACTATTTGGTTGATAATTTGTTTCTTTTTCGGTTGAAAATTCTATATTTTTAAAAATTGTAAATGTAACTATTATTCCAGTTGAACATTCTATAATTTTAGTTTAAAATTTCTCTTAGTTTGAGCGTTTATTAAACAAAAGTTGAAATATTCAATTTTTGGTTAAAAAATTATCTTTTTTAGTTGAAAATTCGTCTGTCACGTTGAAAATTAAGGGTTTTAACTAAAAAAGAAACTATTCTATTTTCTGTTGAAAATTCTTTTTTCTTATTTCAAAATTCAACTATTTGGTTGAAAATTTTTCTTCTTTGATAGAAAATTCAAGTATTTCCTTACAAATTCATGTATTTTGTTGAAAAATTATATTTTTTGGTAGAAAATTAATCTTTTTTTTTTGAAAAACCATTTTAACGTTTAGAATTTAATACTGTTTGTTGAAAATTCCAATTTTCTAGTTAAGTATTCATCATTTTAGTTTAAAATTTATCTTTTTGGTTTAAAATTCAACTATTCCAGTTAAAAATTCATAATTTTATTTTAAAAGTCATTTGTTTTGCAATTGTTTGCTCTGTTAAAGGATGTTTAGAATATGAATATTTAAAATAGCTTCGATTAATTTTTTTTTCTTAAATATTAAATTCAATTGTTAAATTTTACAGTTATGAAGTCATTCAGTTTAAAATGCATAATTATAAACTGTTTTACGTTACAAATTTTTCATTACAGACCTTACTTTTTAGAGGTAATTTTCAAGTTAATAAATATTTCTAACGACAGTTTTGAAGACAAAGATAATTAATAAATAAAGAGTTTGAAAACGTATATTACCGATTTATCGAAAAAGAATTGTTGATAAAGTTATGAGTATTTTAATGAAAAAAAATTGAGACGCGGATTATCAAAAAATGGAAATTTTTCACTATGATGTTTTTCGGAATATATCTGATACCTAGTAAAAAATATGAATTAAAATTGATTTAATTTATCAGAAAAATAATTTTCCCCCTATATTTTGAATCTTTAAAAAATGATTAAAACGATTTAAGTTTTTTAAATCATTATCGAGAAAAACGTCTAAAAAAATATTGTTTCAATTTTTGAATAGAAGAATTTAGACTGATTTAAGAGAAAAAAAAAAAAATTTTTGTTTCTAGTATGAAGATAACGACGAAGTAGTATTATGGATGAGTACAATTGGACCGTATCACAATCGACAAGAGACGTATTCCTACTTCTCTTTGCCTTTCTGCAAAGGTACGAAAGAAGTCATCAATCACTATCACGAAACCTTATCAGAAGCCTTGCAAGGCATCGAGTTGAAATTTAGTGGTTTAGAAATCGAATTCAAAGGTAAGAAATAATTTTTAAACTTTGTTCAACAAACAAAACTTGATGTAAAACTCAAAAATCTTTGAAATTTTCAGCTGAAATCTCGAGAACTGAATACTGCGAGGTTATTCTGAACGAAGAAAGTCAGAAGCTCTTCATTTATGCTGTGAAAAATCAGTATTGGTACCAAATGTACATTGACAACTTACCAATTTGGGGTACGTCCTTCTTTTTAATTCATATCTTCCCCTATTCTAGAAAATTATTCTATTTAATTTAAAAATTTTAAATAATTTTAATTTGTCTCATTTGAAATATTTAGGATTTAAATTAAACTTCAAAGCATAAATATTTTTCGATTAATTTATACGAATTAAATATATAATAACTTATTAAATGATAATTAATATTATAACAATTATTACCTGGCTTTAGAATCGTTTGAAATAGGGTACAAAATGCGAAAAATGAAATAAAAATTTGTTAGGAGCAGTGAAAAGCAAACTGGATTTTCTGCTAACTAAAACGAAATAAAAAGTCTATTGACTTTTTTCAGAGAGCTTTGAACTGATGAAAGAATTTTATATTTCAATTTATTTTTATAGTTTGCTTTGGTATGAAGAGAGGCAGGTGGAAAAAATTATTCGCAATATTTTCGTAGATTAAAAAAAAATTATATTTAAAATTATATTTACAAAATATAAAAAAAAATATTTACAAAATTATATTCATAAAATTATATTTACAATGTTGTATTATAGATTTTCAAAAATTTAAATAATTAAATTTTAACTAAGTCCTAATTACCATTTTTTTTGCTAACAAATTAAGCAGTCTAATCGAAATTTTCAGTAGATATTAAATATATATAAAAATAAACCCCATAAAATTGTGGGGTGACCGAAAAATCTCGAAAAATAAAATTCCTGAATTTGAAAATTACAGAATAATATTATTCCCGAACTGTTTATAATATTACCAAATTGGAAAATTTTCGACCGAAAATTGCCGAATGATAAAATTTTTGAACTAGAAAATTCCCGAATTTATTTATTAAAAATGCAATAATCAAATATTTTTATCAGCAAAATATTTCCAATGTTTAAAGTTTCTAAAATTATTGTTTGTATTTAAAATAACAATAATTTTTAAAAAATCGAACATAAATTTAGTAAGTTCGAGAATTAAAATAATTTTCAAAAACTTCAGAAAATTTAAGCTCTGTTTTTATTAGATTTTGATTTTTTTTAAATATAGATTTTAACCTAATATTTAATTAATGGAAATATTTTTCAGAATTTAAAATTATTTCGCTTACGATTTTTTTTTTCAAATAATGAAACTTAAGCTTTTCTTTGGGACTAAAATAAAACCAAAAACGGTATGTTTTATTTAAAAATTAAAACCATTTTTTCCATTTTGTGAAATGTTAACAATTTTTAATTTTAGATAAAAAAATATTACTGTTTAAAGATTAAGAATACGTGACTAATAATACTTATCTCCAGATATGTAAAAAATATTGGTATGCTTTAAAATATTAAAATTACGAAAGTAAGAGTTTTTTAGATGATTTTTTAGATTATTTAAGTCGTTTCGAAAATTTGAATAACCCGTAATATTTTTTAAAATATTATATTTTGGATTTTTTAATAGTTTATGTTTTTCAAACCAGAAAATAAATTTTATATAAACGGGGGAGGGGGTGTAAAATAAATTAAACTTTTATTTCAAAAATGTTCTATGGATTTCCATAATTTCAAAGGATATAAAGAATATACACATATTTCAAAGAATTTAAATATTTTAGGTCTTTTAAAAAGATTATAAAGAATTTAAAAAGATTTCTTTTCAAAAAAATTGTAGAGATCTTATTGTTAAAATTTTTTAAATGGATTTTTAAATACTTTATGTATTTAATATTTGGTTTTCAATTTAAATTAAAAATGTTAATTATAGTGAGAATAAAGAAAGATAAATTTTTAACAATAAATTTGATTTTAAACTAAGAACGATTTTTCAGTCAATAAAGAAAAAAAATCTCATCGAACATATTGAGTTTTCAAGCCAAAAAGACGAATTTTTGATTTAAAAAATTGAATTTTCAACCCCAAAATATGTATTTTCTACAAAAACATTTAATTTTGGACTAAAAGACGAGTTCTCCATCAAATTTTTTAACTAAAGAAATAAACTTTTCTTTAAATTAATGCGCTTTCAATCAAGAAATAAATTTTTAACCAAATAATTGAATTTTCCAACCCAGAACGTGAATAGTCTACCAAAAAAGGGCAAATTTTCATCCAAACAGATGAATTTTTAACCAAAAAGATTAAATGTAAATATAAAAAAATGACGAAAAATGGAATTTAAATTTTCATTTAAAAAAATTAATTCGTACAAAAAAAAAATTCAACTGAAGAAATGAAATTTGAAGTGAAAAAGATCAATTTTCTAGCAAAAATACAATTGCTACATTTTTAGCTGAAAGAAATTCATTTAAAAAAAAAATCAGATTTTCAACCAACTTTGTTCAATTTTTAAGCAGAGAACAGTTTAGGCTGAAAATTCCATACAAAATTAAAATATTTGGTTGAAAATTTATGTATTTTGTTTAAAATTAATCTTTTTTGGTAAAATATTCATCTTTTTGGTTGAAATGTGATTTCTTTTGTTGAAAATTACTTGTTTTTTTATAATTAATTTTATTTATCTAAAAATTTAACTTATAGAATTCTATTCTTTTTTCTTGAAAATTCAACTGTTTTGTTAAAAGCTTGCCCCTGTTTGTTAAATTCTTGATCTTCTGGGTCAAAAATTAAATTATTAATTATTTGGTTAATATTTTATTTGTTTTTTATTGAAAGTGCATCATTTTAGTGAAAAGTTCTGTTCTTTGCTTAAAAACTTAACAAATTTTTATTTAAAAAAATATATAAAAAAAATTATAATGATAATATTATAAATGAAATTATAAATATCGGCTTTTTGTTTGGAAATGACCATCTTTCGGGTTAAAAATTAATTTATGTGTTTGAAAATTTAAGCATTTTATTTTTGTTAATAAATTTATCTTTTTAGTTGAAAATTCACTTTAACTATTCTTTTTTTTGTGTGAAAAATTTACTTTTTTCAACAGAAATTTAATAAGCTGCGTTAAAAAATATTCTGCTTTGTAGAAAATTTGGTTATTCAATTTTTTGTTAAGAATTTATTTCTTTGGTTGAAAAAAATATTTACTGAAAATTTCGTTTTTTTTATATATAATTCTTTTTTTGGGTTAAAAGTTCCACTATTTGGTCAAAAGTTTATATTTTTGATTGAAACTTCATCACCATGCTTAAAAATTAATTTCGTTAGCTGAAAATTAGTTTCTTTTTAGTTAAAAATTAATTACTTTTTGCGGAAGCTGTAACTATTCTATTTTTGCTTGATAATTTTTATTTTTAGTTAAAAATTAATTAAATTGGCTAAAAAATCGTTTCGTTTTTCTTTAAAATTTACACTTCTGGCTGCAAATTCAACTATTTTGTTTAGTAAATTTATCTTTTTTAGTTGAAAATTTGTATATTTGATTCAAACTGCCTTTTTTGGTAGACAATTCATCTTTTGGGTTTAAAATTAAATTATTTTGTTAAGTATTAATTTCTTTAGTTTGAAAAAATTATTTAGTTAAAAAATCGTTTTTTTATGTAGAAAATTCACTTGTTGGGTTGAAAATTCCACAATTTTGGGAAAAATTTATATTTTTGATTAAAAATATCTCACTTTGATCAAAAATTAATTTCTATGGCCGAAAATTCGTATCTTTTCAGTTAAAAATTAAATAATTTTTTTGAAAACTCCTTTTTTCGTATGATTAAAATTTACTTCTCTAACTGCAAATTGAACTATTCTAGTTTCCAGTTTCGGTCTTATATTTTTGGTTAAAAAATCATTTTTTGGTTGAAAAAAACAACTATTTTGTTGGAAATTTATCTTTTTTAGTTGAAAATTTGTATATTTGATTGAAACTGCTTTTTTTGGTAGAAAATTTATCTTTTGGGTTTAAAATTGAATTACTTTGTTGGGAATTAATTTTTTTAGTTTGAAAAAAATTATTTAGTTAAAAAAGCGTTTTTTTTATATAGAAAATTCACCTTTCGCGTTTAAAATTCCACTACTTTGGCGAAAATTCATATTTTTGGTTGAAAATTTCTCACTTTGATTAAATATTAATTTATGTGGCCGAAAATTCGTATCTTTTTAGTTAAAAATGAAATAATTCTGTTGAAAACTCCTTTTTTCGTATGATTAAAATTTACTTTTCTAATTGCAAATTGAACTATTTTGTTTTGTAAATTAATCTTTTTTACTTGAAAATTTGTATATTTGATTAAAACTGCCTTTTTTGGTAGAAAATTCATCTTTTGGGTTTAAAATTGAATTATTTTGTTAAGAATTAATTTCTTTAGTTGAAAACATAATTTAGTTAAAAAATCGTTTTTTTATATAGAAAATTCACTTTTTGGGTTGAAAATTCCACTATTTTATCAAAAATTCATATTTTTGGTTGAAAATTTCGCACTGTGATCAAAAATTAATTTCTGTGGCCGAAAATTCGTATCTTTTCAGTTAAAAATTAAATAATTTTTTTGAAAACTCCTTTTTTCGTATGATTAAAATTTGCTTTTCAAACTGCAAATTGAACTATTCTAGTTTCCAGTTTCGGTCTTATATTTTTATTTAAAAAATCATATTTTGGTTGAAAAAAAACAACTATTTTGTTGAAAATTTGTTCTTTTTTTTGATGCACATTTGTTTTTCTAAAATTTCAACTATTCTAATTTTGGTTAAAGATTGATCTTTTTTAGATGAAAATTAATCTCTTGGATTGAAAATGATTTGTAATTTGACAGGAGTTGTCGGCGAACAAGAAGAGAAGGACGGAGTAGTTTCGTACTACATTTTCACGCACAAAAAGTTCGATATCGGATACAATGGCAAACAAATCGTAGACGTTAATTTGACAACGGACAACAAGGTAAAACTG
This sequence comes from Druon quercuslanigerum, assembly GCA_010014905.2. Classification (NCBI taxonomy): domain Eukaryota; kingdom Metazoa; phylum Arthropoda; class Insecta; order Hymenoptera; family Cynipidae; genus Druon; species Druon quercuslanigerum. Next base: position 7,600 of record JAAAKG020142174.1, read on the forward strand.
ACACCTGGCAAGCATATAGCCTTCACTTATGAAGTTAATTGGAAAAAAAGCAGCACCAAGTTCGAGGATAGATTCGACAAGTACCTTGATCCCAACTTCTTCCAACACCGGGTAATTAATTTTTTTCCCTTCTAATTTCAATATTAAATTGAATAACACGTTCTTTTGTTTTAAATCAATTTTTTTGACTGAGAGTTCAATGATTCTCTTTCCAGTTGGAAATGGATCGGTTTTAGTTGAAAATTCATGTATTTTTTTGAAAATTTATTCTTTTTGGTTAAAATATCAAGTAATACATTTTTTGTTTCAATTAATCTCTTTTTAATGAAGATTTAATTACTTGGTTTACAGTTAATCTTTTGTTAAAAATTAATTTTTTGTTGTTAAAGATTCATTTTTTTAAATAAAAATTCTTCTTCATTAAAAAATGAGCTGTTTTTGTTGAAAATTTGTTTTTCCTTTAGCTATTTTTTAACTGAAAATATAACTATTTAATATTTGATTGAAAAATTATTTTTGATTGAAAATTTTGACTTTTTGTTATTAATCAATCTTTTGGGCTGAAAATAATTCTTTTTATTGGAAATTTAATGATTCTAGTTAAGACTCATAATTTTACTTAAAAATTCATGTTCTTCATTGCAAATTCAACTATTTCAGTTCACGAATCATCATTTTAGTTGAAAATTCGTTGCTTTGGTTGAAAAGGAATTTTTCAACTGAAAATTTAACTATTCAGTTGTTTTTTGACCATTTGGTTGAAACTTGATCTTTTTTAGTTTGAAGTTTAACTATTTGGTTAAAAAATTGTATTTTTGTATTTGATAATGCAAATCTTTCGTATAAAATTCATGTTTTTCTAATCTTTATGTTAATTCACCTATTCCAGAAAATTTTTATCATTTTAGTTGGAATTTTAATAGTTTGGTTGAGAATTTAACTAGTTAGTTAAAAAAATGGGTCTTTTTATATTTTAAATTTAACTTTTTTGTTAAAAATTCATATATTTAATATAAAAATCGTCTTTTTGCTAGACTAATAGGGTAAACGTTAAATTAAATTTTTTTAAAAATAAATCTTTTTTTTGTTTGTTTAAGAATAATTTTTTTAACTAAAAATTTAACTATTGACACTATAAGACACTTTTCTTTTCATAATTATACGACAATGCCACTTATTTGTTTAATTTTCGTTAAAAAATATTTTTTAACATCTTTTCCATTGGCTAAAATCATATTTCCGTAATAATAGTTGATATTTTAGCCAAGAAAAGATTTTCCTTTTGAATATAAAACGGTTGATTTCAACCATAAAGGACGAATTTTCAAACAAACAGTTGCATTTCTGACCAAAAAGGTGAATTCTCAACTAAATACATAAATTATCAACAAAATAGTTGAATTTTCAAGGAAAAAGGTTATTTTTCAATGAAGAATATTAATTTTCTCAGAAAAAGGATGAATTAACAACAAAATACGTAAATTTTTAACTAAATAGTTGAATTTTTTTACCAAAAATGCCAGTTTTCAACAAATTTATCAACTTTAAACTGAATAATTAATTTTTTAAACTTCAAAAGTTAGCCAAAAATGTAGTAGTTAAATTTTCTTTTAAAATAATTAATTTTCAATAAAAAAGACGAGTTTTATACTAAACAGTGTAATTTATTACGAATTAGTTAAATTTTCTACCAAGTTATTTAATTTTCGAGCCAAAAAGACGAAATTTTATACAAAACACTTGAATTTTCATAAAAAAATATGAATTTTTAACAAAAAAAAAAGGTAATTTTCAACTAAATAGTTAAATTTTCAACAAAATACTTCAAAATTCAGTTTGAAAAAAGTAATTTTCAACCGAAAAAACGAATTTATGTAATAACTGATATTTCAATAAAAAATATTTTCATTTAAGATACAAACACTTGGATTTAGCTCACGAAAACTAATTTTCAACAAAATACTTCAATCTTCAACTAGAAGCAATTGGTTTTTAAACAAAAGGATAGCAAACTGTTAAATTTTCAAACCAAAACGACAAATTTTCTACAAATCAGTTGAATTTCAAACTAAAAAGTTCATTTTCAACAAATTAGTTTAAAATTCAGTTTCAAAAATAATAATTTTTAACATAAAATAACGAATTTTCAATCAAAAATATAATAGCTGATATTTCAATAAAAAGCAGTCTAATTTTCAACAAAATACTTGAATTTTCAACTTAAACCGATTAGTTTTCAACCAAAAAGTAAATTTTTTTACAAAAACAAATGATTTTTTCCCAAAAAAGATGAATTTGGAACAAAATACATCATTTTTGAACTAAATATTTGATTTTTTTGCCAAAAAGGCGAATTTTCAACAAGTTAATCAATTTTCAACTGAATAATTAATTTTTTAAACTTTAAAATAACAGTATTTAGCCAAAAAAAATAGTAGTTAAATTTTCTTTTAAGAGGATCTTCAATAAAAAAGACGAATTTTATACAAAATAGTATAATTTGGTACCAATTACTTAAATTATCTACCAAGTTGTTGAATTTTCAAGACAAAAAATATGAGATTTTATGAAAAACAGTTGGACTTTCATCAATAAAATATTAATTTAAAAAAAAAATATTTTTTAACTAATTAGTTAAATTTTCAACAAAATACTTCAAAACTCACTTTGAAAAAAAGTAATTTTCACAAAAAAAAACGAATTTTCAACAAATTGTATACTATATTTTTATAGTGCATTTTTAACCAAAAAGTTGTCAATTTTTAACCAAAAAATTTATATCAACAAAATTGATACATTTTTAACCAAATAGTTGTATTTTCCACCAAATTGTTGAATTTTTAAGCAAAAAACAAAGACGAATTTTCAATCAATGAGTTCAATTTTCAACCAAATAGTTTAAAATTCAGTTTAAAAAAAAAATTAGTTTTAACAAAAAGGAATGAATTTTTATCAAAAAATATAATAATTGTTATTTTAATATAAATATTTTTATTTAAAATAAAAAACAATTGGATTTTATCCGCGAAAACGAATTTACAACAAATTACTGGAATCCTCAATTAAAACCGATTAATTTTCGACGAAACAGTTGCATTTCTTACCGAAAAGATTAGTTTTCTTCGAAGCGGTTGAATTTAAAAAAGAAATAGTTAAATTGTAAACGAAAAAGATATGATATGACCAAAAAATATAAATAATCAATAAAATACATACATTTTTAACAGAATAGTTGAATTTTCCACCAAAAAGATTAATTTTCCACCAGAAAAGACTAGTTCTCAATAAAATACATCAGTTTTCAATCATATGAACGAATTTTCAACAAAATTTATTGAACTTCAACTAAATTGTTAAATTTTTCGACTACAAAACGATTGAATTTTCAACAAGAAAGTTTATTTTCAACAATATAATATAAATTTTCAGCAAAATAGTTCAAACTTCAGTTAAAAAAAGAAATAATTTTCAACACAAAATGTAATAGTTGATATAACAATAATTATGTATTTTAATTAAAAATTAAAAATAGTATGACTATTTAAAATAAAAATAATTTAACTTTTAATTTGAACAGGGTATTTTCAATCTTTTAAAAATTTATTCTTGCAACTGGTATTCATCCAAAAGAATTATATTTTTTTCCTGGAACAGGGAATGTTAAAATTTAAATAAATTCCGAGTTGAAACAGGGAATTTTTGTAATAGAATGAATTCTAATTCTAAGTTGAAACGGGATATTTTCGAAAAAAAATTAAAATTATTAATTGGAACAGAAATTTTACAAAAAATTCTAACTTCCAATTAGTTAAAATGGAGAATTTTTGAAAAGAATTAAAATTTCGGATTAATTTTTAACCAATTCCAAGCTGGAACTAGAATTCAAAATTGCTTAGAATGGTATAATTTTGAAGATTTTTAAAATTTATTAATTGATTCTTCAATTTTTGCTTGAAAAATGATCTTTTTTGGTTGAAAATTCCTCTTTTGTGGTAAATATTAACTTTTTAGCTTGAAAATTAAAATATTTTTTTTATATGTAAATAATAACTATTACATTTTTTTATTTTTTATT
>JAAAKG020142175.1:0-11673 GCA_010014905.2 Druon quercuslanigerum
TACATTTCACTCGTTTAGTATATAAGAGCAGAAAGAATCATAAGTCTCAGCGAAATGCGTGCGATTTATAGTTATAAGAGAGGTTTATATATATACTGTATCCCAAACATCGCAATTAGAAACTTACCCAATAATATCTTACACGAATACACTATAATTTTCAACAACATGCTGAATAACTACCATTTTCCGGATAAACGGAAAACGGCAAGAGTAAAAGCACTAAAAAAGAAAGGCAAAGGTGACAAGCTACTAGGAAGCTATAGACTAATAAGTCTCTTGCCAAATATAAGCAAAATATTCGAAATAGCTCTTAATCAATCTATTCAACAGCATTGCAAAAAAATGACACAATCCCTGATATACAATTCGGATTTAGGTATAAACATTCAACAATACACGCGATTAGCAAATTTGTATCCGATGTTTGTTGGGCTCTAAAAGACAAACAATTTGTCGCGGCCTATCTTATCGACCTTGAAAAAGCTTTCATACTGTTTGGCTGAATGGCTTATTTTTTAGACTAATAAAGAAAGAGTTTCCAAAACACCGCATAAAAATCTTATGGAACGCTTTTCATGCAAAAAAAGATGTGTTTTCGATAGCGAAACCAAATCAGATCTGACATTCGTACTCAATGAGGGCCTGCAACCGGGGGCTGTCAACTCAACTATATTGTTTAACATTTACTCTTGCGACTTGCTAAGATCTTATGGACTAAATACAAAACCTAACAAAAAAAGCCTGGAGTTTGCTGATGACATAATAATATGTCATCAGCAAATGTCTGCACGAAGCTCAAGCCAATCTACAGGATATATTTTTAAAACTATTATTCTTTTTTGATACGTGGAGATTAAAATATAATATAAATAAAACTGAAACAATCCTTTTTAGGCCAAACTTAAATAACGTTAATAAAAAATATTGCAAAGTATGGAAAGAATTCAAAATAAAAACAAGCGAAAACTGAAACCAATACCTACAACACAAAAGAGTAGTGAAATATTTGAAAGATTATCTTGACGATCGTCTAAGACTTTAACGCCAAGTATTTATTCCACTCTAAACATTTAAACTCTAAAGTTAAAATTCTTTGCTACGTATTGCTCATACGGCCCATATTGACATACGGGTGCCAGGTCTGGTTCAATATAGCGCCTTCTTCCATGGAAAAACTAAGAGTCTTCGATTGAAATTGAAAGAAATTGAGCCTGCCTGAAAATGTACAATACTCCCGAGTTTAATTATCGACGGCACTACTTGAATCAAAAATTATACGATCGCGCTAACATACCAGACATAGACAATTTTATACTGAAATTAACAAGGAAACACATCGCTAAGGCAGCATGTAACACCGAAAACCCGCTAATTTCGGGCCCATGTTACACGAATCCGGGTTATTATGAAAAAGGGAGATTGACAGGTTACATACCGCCAGAAGCATTTACACATTTAGACAGTGAAGGTTATCATCAAAATATTAATAACATACCCGCTATTTTTCACATACATAGACATAAATTTGACAAAAAAATATTACATCGGCAAATGAAACGTACGAGAATTTCAATATTCGACGTAGATATTTAACTAGCATACCCCTCAGGGATACCAAGGACAAACACAGACACAATACGAAGCGGTATTGGTGGTTAGCATAAGTAACTAATGCGCTTAAAAATGTGGGATTTATAATAAGGATTTCAAGATTAGTGTAAAGATTCCTGTTTATTCAGATAACATAAACGATTAAAAAATAATAAGATGAGAAACAGAATAAATGAGTGAGCACGTCTTAATCGTCTTAGTATCGTCGCAACACTGGTATTCCAGCAAGATCATGATACACCAAAAGCCGGGATGTTTATACTTTATGTATCGTATTGTGGCTGACATGATGTTATGAATTCTTGCACATACACTCTCTAAAAATCTACGGCACGTTATAGACTCTAATTTGAAGTCGAGCTTAAGCTAAACATTGATAATTTTGATACTACACTCGGCCACCCTGGGTTAACATCTGGCCTCAGATGTTGTCGTCGCTATCGCTTTCTGATGATTCATCACTGGAGCCGTCGATCCATGGTTTCATATGGTCTGCGGATGATGTTGTGAGGTTTGGACCTTCATGTTCGCCAACCTTTTCGACTTCGTAGCGATCGTTACGCATGATTCTAGTAATGCGATATGGACCGTGAAACTCATCATGAAACTTAAGCTTGCCTCCACGTTGTGTTCTTAGAATCGCTACCAAATCATCATACATATACTTGCTGGCTACTTTTCTTTTCTTATTGTAGGACTCTTTATTTTCTGCTTGGATTTTAGATATATTCTCTTTTGCTTCTCTCCTAATTTCATCTCGGTTTTCTTGAAACATTGTGATCCACTCGTTCTCGACAATTTTTCTTATCTGCAAATCTTTTTTTATTTTCATGTGCGTTCCGAACAGCAGATGAAACGGCGTTGTTCTGGTACTTCTACTTTCAATTGCATTTAGATATTTTTGAGCAACATCTAAGTGCTTGTACCATTCTCCAGGTGTTGGTGCTGACAGCTTCGTTAAAAGTGGTATAAGCGTTCTATTGACCTTTTCCACTTGTCCGTTTCCGCGCGGCACGTCTATGGCAACACGTACACGAGTAATCCCCTCTTCCTTACAGTAGGCTTAAAATTCCTGCGATGTAAAGGCTGTTCCTATATCTGATATGAATCGCCGAGGATTTCCAAAAATCGTTGACTGCTTTTTCAAACATAGAAAAACTTCGGTGGTACTTGTAGATTTTGTTGCATAGAGCCATACAAACTTTGTAAAAGCATCTATCACAGCAAAAATGTGAATGTAGCTTTTCTTCGTAGACGGAAGATGGCCGAGGTGATCCACGTGAAAAGTATCCAGCGCACAATCGCCCTTTTCTATGCTGTAAAGCAGACCTTCCTGCTCTCCCTGTTTTCTTTCAGCTAAAATACAGTTTATACAATTTCGTACAATTTTTTCAACTTTGGATCTCAGTCGTTTAAGACAATAGTCTCTTTTTAAAATCGCTTCAGTTTTTTCAATCGCAAAATATCCTCTTTTATGCGCTTGTCCAACTAGCTGTGACTGCATCGACTTTAGTACAACTACTAGTACATCGTCATTAACTATTTCACACAAAAGGCCATTTTTATTGCAAACCTATCTTTTTCCTCATTTTCGGCCATAGTTAGTAGATCTAGTAATTTTTTGTCTTTACGCTAAGCCCTTTTCTACCTATCAATAATACTATTGTCGCATTATTTAATCAACATAACGTCTGGCAACGGATTCCGGTTTAAAGCGTCGACATGTCCCATTTGCCGGCCTGGTCGGTGCTCTATGGTATATTTGAACGGCGCGAGGAAAAGTGCCCATCTGTGCACTCGCAAGCAAAGGTTCTTTTTATTCATGGTCATCGTAAAAGTTTGACACTCTGTCTCAATCATAAATTCAATGCCCCAAAGATAAATTCTAAATTTTTCTAATGCTTTTACAATCGCAAGGACTTAAAGCTCACAGCTATTAAACTTTTCCTCTTCAGGTGTGGTTTTCCCACTTGCATAATATACTGGGTGAAAAGAATTATCATCTTTATCTCGCTGCATTATTATCGCTCCGTATCCCTACTTTAATGTATCTGTATGCAATTCTGTTTCCGCTCCTATTCTGTAAAGTTTCAAAAAGGGTTAGCTACATAACAATTTTTTCAGTGCCTGAAACGCTTTTTGTTCGTCTATTTCAAACTTAAACTGAACATCATTTCTGAATAAATTGGACAACGAAGGTGCGATTACTGAAAATCCTAAAATGTATTTTCGAAAATACCCGCTCAGGCCCAAAAAACTTTATACTTCTCGGACACACGTAGGTGTTTTAAAATTTTTGACTGATTCGATTTTATCTTCTAAGGGACTTATACTTTCGAGTTCGATTACATGTCCAAGATATTTAATTTTTGGTTGCAGAAAACGACATTTACCTCAATTTAGTTTTAATTCAAATTTACTTGCTCTGTCTAATACAATCTTAAGATTTTTTACACCTGTCTCGTAATCCATAGAATGAACAATCAAATCATCCATATATGTAAATACAATTTTTTTGAGAATCAAATCTCTATATATCGCATTCACATACCTTTGAAATACAGACATCGAGTTGCAAAGACCGAAAGGCACCTTAAGAAATTCATACTGCCCGTCTGAAACAATGAAAGCAGTATATTTCCGACTTTTTTCTTTCACGTCAACATGGGAAAATCCGTTTTTTAAATCTAGCGTGCTAAAAACTCTCGAACCCTGTGAAGAATCTAGTTGATCTTCTATAAGTGGGAGAGGATAACGATCTCTTACGATTTTTTTTAGGCATTCTATAATCTACACATAGTCTACTAGAACCATTTTTCTTTTTAGCAAGCACAATCGGACTTGCGTATTCAGATTCTGATGGTCATATAATACCGGCTTCTAACCATTTTTTTATCATCGCGTTTACATCTTCTTTATCTATGGCTAACAATCGTCTCGCTCATTGATACACTGGAACATCATCGTTTAAAATATTTTTCATCTTTACTTCTGCGTCTTGGACTTTGTCTGATTTGTAATCATGCAGAATCTGCGCTAATTTTCCTCTATATTCAGGATTTGCAATGTACGTTAAATCTAAATCATCTCCGTCACTAAAAAGATCAACTTTGTAAATACTCGGAACGTTATCGCCGTCTAAATCTTTTTCAGAAATTTCTGGTAATTGTTTTATATCTGTAATGACCCCTCCTGATAAACTATATTTTATCATCCTAAAAAAATCGCGACCTAGAATAAGTTCTGTTTCTATTAATTCGTCCAATACTACGTGTACAGTCAATTAATGAAATTCTCCGCAAACAATTATTTCTGTTAAAAAACCGCCTAGTGTCATATTATTTGCATCCACTTCTTTCAATTTTAATGACTTTACCAATAACGGAGGTGCCCCGATCTTTGCATAATTTTGGACGAAAATAAGAGTCAAATCGGAACCTGCATCAAGCAACGCATGCAAGTAAGTCGTAAAAATGTAACAATTGTGTGAGGTTTACCGTTAGCAGCCAACGTGACATTACAAACCGATTTCGATGAGTTCTTCGTCGAACTTTTCTTTTGGGGCCATTCAAACGCAACATGCTCAAATTCGTTGCACTTAAAGCACTTTGTTCCTTTTGACTTTATTGGACAATCCGCGCTGATATATTTCTTTTTTCCACAGTTTTAGCAATGTTTCTCTGTCCTCTTCGGCTGCTGCTCCATACTGCTATCCTTGGCATACCTTTGCGACGGCTGCGTCTTTTTAGTCTTATCATCGTTCTGCTTGTCAGCATGGATTTTTATTTTCTCCTTCATTGTTTCGTATAATAAAAATTTTACCTTTAATTCTTTTAAACTCGTGGCACGATAGAGTATCTGCTTATTTACTTCTGCATCTTGAATGCCGTCAATGATATATTTTATCACCACTGATGTTTTAATATTAGCAGGACCAGCAATCTCAACCATTTTGTAAATGTATTCTTGGTATGTTTCATTTGACGCTTTGCTGGTTTGACTTAGCTTTTTGTGGATTTGATGGCTGTCCAGTGATTAAAACAATTCCGCTTATAAAGCTTTTTTAAACTGAATCCACGTTTTAGTATTTTTTTTCGAATTCTATAAACAACTTCGCTGGGCTACTCAGAAGTCTCTTTGCATATATTACTTTTTAAATATCTGACCAATCGCAAAGTTTGGCCAATTCTTTAAATTCTTTCAGCCACCCTTTTACATTAACGGAATTGTCGCCACTAAAAGTATTTATTGTCTCTAGAACATCCTTAAAAGTCAACAAATACTTCGTTTGACTTCTACTTCTATGACTGGAATCATTATCGCTGCTATCATCTGCATTATCGTCATCTTCTTTAAAATCTTCAATCGCAAGCACTGTCTTCAAACGAGTAACTAATACGTCTTTTTTACCCGATGTCTTCATTTTTTTCTTCTTTAGTTCTTCTTTCAATTCTGTCAGCTTTAAAGAAACAAATTTATCCGACAAGATTTTGGCTACATTTTCTCCGTTTACACTCATTTTATTAACTTAAACTTTCACAAACTTTTAGACTCCGTTCTTCCCAAACAAAACTGTCACAGAGTTACTCCTTTGCACAATTCTTCACACTTTTCCGAAAAACTCGCGTTAATCTAGGACGAGCCCCCAAAATTTGTGGGATTTAAAATAAGGATTTCAAGATTAGTGTAAAGATTTATGTTTATTTAGATAACATAAACGAATATAAAATAATAAGATGAGAAACAGAATAAATGAGTGAGCACGTCTTAATCGTCTTAGTATCGCCACAACACTGCCCTTCCAGCAAGATCGTGATTTGCCAAAAGCCAGGATGTTTATACTTCATGTATCGTATTGTGATCGACATGATGTTATGAATTCTTGCACGTACACTCTCTAAACATGTACCAAATGTCATAGAATCTAATTTGAAGTCGACATTAGAGCTAAACATTGATAATTTTGATACTATACCTTTTGATAAACAAAAACATTTGGTCCGATCTATATTGCAAAATTTTAAACAATTTTTACACCAACGATGTGAAGCAACGATTGGGAATATACGTGATATTGAATATTGGCGTCTGGCAATTTTCAATATACTTTAATGTAAACAATAAAACTAAATATCTTTCATATATTTCGAAAAAATGCCGCTCCTTTCTTCTGGAGCAAACGATTAATTAATATTTCAATTTAAGACCCGTCTACAGTCGAAATACCTGTGAATTTTCATTACTTGATAACAATATATATTTAGGATAAAAATTACCGTACATTTTCAGACGTAGACCTCTTTGAAATTTCGAATGTATATCGCAACTCTTTGAACTTGATTGGACTCGATGCTACTCCGTTTATTCCTCTGAACAGTTATTCCTAATATCTTCGTTCTAATTTTACTTAAAAAATGCGTATGTACAACATAATATATCTGTTATAAAAAAATAATCAAATAATTTTATAGATATTCACTTTCTCTTATGCAGAGATTTTTCTAAATTCCTTTGCTCGTTTTCTGCTATACGTTGAGCTGTTATAAGGAATAGGTTAGGTCCTACAGCTAACTTTTTTGCATGTGCCGATTCTTTACGTACCAAATGTGCTGCAACTTTCAGAATAACTTATTTAATATCAGAATGATCGCGGTTAAAAAAAATGAGAAAAATTAACTATCCCTACTTTATGATCCTAGCAGCCGACATTTATCTTGCTTTTTGAAAGGTCTCACTTAAAGCTAATTCAATGTTTTCGTGTTATATTCAAAGGAAACTTGACGTTAAATCTGCATAATCATCCCAATCGCCATTAGAGATCATCACGCAAAATACCTTCGTAGAATAGCCAAGTATTCAAAAATTCCCAAAAATTCACACACACAGAGAAACTTATTCCTCAATAGTACGCCAACGTTTTTGTAGTTTTCAGCTGAAAAAAATGAGCTTCTCAGACGTATTTTCAGTTTAAGATAAAACTATTTAGTATAAAATTCATTTATTTTTTTTACAATTTATATTTTTTAATAGGAAATTAATCTTCTTGAACAAAGTTTACCTTTTTAGTTGAAAATTCAACTAATTTCTTGAACGTTGAACATTCAGTACTGGTTTGTATTTAACAAAAAAAGTCTAAATGCCTACATGGATCGGCATTGCTTGTACACTTGACTTAAATTTTCACATAATATTGTATTGTTCAATATTTTTTCACACCGGAATGTATACCCTTATTGTCTAAACAAAAACAATTTTTTTCAATTAATTTTTTTCATTTATGTTATGGATTCACATTTTGGCATATCAATTTTGTTCCAAACTTTTGTATGTCTGGAAATCTCTCGGAATTTTCTAACACATTTGAGATCGCAGCAGTAAAAGTTGTTGAATTCACTTTTAACACACATTTTATCATCCACGAATAGCGAAATTATTGCATGTTTCTCAAAATCAAAAACTCTTTTAATATAAAAGAGCGGTTTTAGAACTATCAATAGCATCAAAACTCTGAAAATTGATTCTTAAACCCTTAGGTCCCTTAATAAGGTAACGCAGATAATGGAAAGTACCACCAGGCCATTTTTTTAGGATTACACATCTGCAAGCATGGTCCACTCAATTTAATTATAGTGGAGTTCCGCTTTACCGGGCGTTTGAAGTGTAACTTCAAAGACCTTCGCGGAAAACCAGGACTCTCTAAACCGTTCTTGTTCTCCTTTTTGCTTATGGGTTGTCATACTGCCGGGCCAATTTTATCCGGTATTTTCAGATGCGATGAGGTGGGCCTACATTGATTCCAAATACACTAGCGCATTATATCCGCTTATGGTCCTCCAGAAAACTTGTAAGGCTCTGCTTAGTCGTGATTGCTCTGAAGACTCTGCCTTTGGTGAACCTGGATGGGGTTCCTGCCCTGGTGTGAAACTCGTTGTAAATTGGGCAGTATATATTTTACGCGTTTTCGGTATTGTTATAAAAATTGCATTGTCATAATTGAGATTTTTTCTTGGTTTATCCACATCGAAGTATTTGAAAGATTCAGCTTCAAGCCACAGATCTTGAACTAAATGCACAAACGCTTTCTGTGGAGGAGTTAAATCAGGATTAGGAACTGTACCTGTTGTGCTGTGTGCGTGCCTTGATATTGCCTTGAAACAACGAGAATCTGAAGTTTGTATGAAAACGTTATACTCCTTGAAAGTAGGATACGAATACTCTTTCCAATGTGTCCACCAGATTTCTCTTGCGGGCGTCAAGTCAAAACTTGCGGGTAGTACATTTAATGTATGCTTTATTTCCTTGATGGGTTTTACGAAAAAAGAAGTCGTTCCTATTTGGACAGCAAGCGTGAACGGCCCAAAAAAATCTGGAGGTCCAACGGCACCTAGTTTTTTAGACAAAAAAATGTATTTCTGGAGTTAATATATATTATGACATTACATATTAAAAAGAAAACTGCAAACCAATTTTGTTTGAAATGCTTGAAACATAAAAATAAGTGATACTATTTTACAATTAAGGGCAGGTGATACTTCCTTCTGTGGTAAATTTTGTACAGTTTCTTTGGCTTTTGCCAGCTTTTCTGAAAGTCTAAATTCGGAGACGCACTATTTTGAGGTTAGGATTGCTTTGCAGCTCTCTGTAATTTCGATCATGTATGTTTCCGTCGCACCCATGCGATCAATAATTACTTTGTTGAGAATGCTATATACTTTGAATTGGAATTTAAAGTGTTCCATTGTGAATTCTCTATTCTTAAATCTCCTTCGGCTTTAAGAGAAGTTAAAAATGAATCTCCCGACCTAATTTAAAAAAAATTTTGCTACTAAACGTTTTATTATAAAATCTGTCTTTTTGTCTAAAAATTGAATTTCTTTGTTGCAATTTCACTTTTCACGAATGTAAAAAAACCTAGGCGTCTTATCAAAAAAGGATTATCAACAAATTAGTAGCTTTTTTTGTGCAAACAACTTTTCTCTATTCATTTTTTCGTAGCTTGGGTCGTTTGTCTAAAAATTTTATTTTTATATCGTTAATAATGTTGCTTTTAAAGAATAGAACAAAACTTCGGCTCAAATTAAAAAGCGATGAAATTATGCATAGTTTGACCGTGAAATAAAATTTTTCGTTTTTAGTTATTTCATGAAGATAAAAATTTTAAATTTTGATTTTGGAAGAAAATTTCAAATCTACTATGACATTCTTGTAGCACTTTTAAAAAGTAACGTTTTCTCTTTGTGTCGTTTTTTTGTCGTGGGTTGTTTAGCCTATCCTTATAGTGTTTGCTATTCAAAAATGTTTCTAGAAATTTTTCTAGGGGCATAAAGACTATAATTATAATTATAATATTTTATTGAACTTACTGGTGATATGAAAAAAATCCCCAAAAAGTAAGAGAAGAAAGGAAGGAATAATCGTCATTTCTTCTCAATTGCAAACTGACTCTTCAAACAATTTGTGTGATGAGTGACTAGAAAAATGACTTCTCAATATACAAGCTAACTTTTATCAATTCCGTTTAATAATAAATTTTATTAATATCTCACACGATATCTTATGCAAGAAGAATGACAGTAATTCGCGGATCCAAACATTTTCCTTATTTGCTGTATTAAGTAAATACGAATAATTCTGGATTCTCATTTGTAAAAAAGCAAAAAAAAAGTAAACAAATTATTATTACTTAACAAATAATCGCCTTTTTCTGTTCGCGAAATCGTTATTTACTTAAATTATATAAAACTTTGTTTCTACGTAATAGGTCTTCTTTGAGGAAAACGAATTCAAACTTTGTGATATTTTTAATTTCTTGCAGAAATGCTCTTTTTATTATTTATTTAGAAGCTCTAGTATGATATAAAAGAGGTTCTATATACAAGTTGTTGAAATTTTTTGAACGGACGATGTCACAATTATAAATTCTTAGAAAAAATGCCACCTTCTTTTAAAAAAACTTTTTCGATCTTAGACTAAAGCTTATTGTTTTTACTTTCGAAACCTTAAAATAAAAAATCCCTTCTTTCTTGTTTTCAGGAAGTAAGTACTGTCCATCTTATGAAAGGATAAAAATCTGTTCTAACTTTATATTCTCGATAATTTTTTCTGTTGCACACTCGAGGCCTGACATAGTTCTCCTTGACTTCGAGAAGCGAACCATGTTTGTTATCGAATTTTCTGTACCCGGATTATTCTGTTAAATTAATCGTTATTATCTCGGCTCGCTTGGAGGTGCCAAGCTTTCGCTAGTTAATTACCTAAAGAAAATATATATATAGAATATCAATAAAATAAATATAAACGACATAAATAAAAGCAATTAATAATAAATCACTCATATATTTTTGGAAAACTCTTTGAGATCTTTGAGATTTTAACAATCTAAGCTTTCAAATATAGTGTTTTTTAATCTTGGATAATATCTCTGAAGGCAGAGTGACAAATTGCGAAATTTTGAGCAAATACATGATTAGCTTTTTTAATTCCTAAAAATTATTTGTTTGTCTATAGTACATTATCAGATATATTAAAATAATAAGAAGGCAATATTTCGAAACTTGTCAACATACTGAGGTTTACTTCAAGAGCATACTAGGACTTCTGCAAACAAAATTTTAATATTTACGGTCTCAAGGAGACACGACGAAATTCTATAAGATACAATAGTGTGCACTTTGATAAATGTAATAATGAAATTTATGTTTGATCTGGATATTTACCAGAATTGCTTAAGATACCTTCAAATATCATTTTATTGGTTTGGGATTTTATACTTTTCCGGAGAAGTCTTTTTTTTAACTGAAAATTTAAATATTATAATTTAAATTTAAAATTTACCTTCTCTAGTTTAAAATTGAAAAATGTCAATAATATTGTATCTATTTTATATTCAATTTTAATGTTTCTATTGGAAAACGTAAGTTTTTGTTTCAAAATTGAACTTCTTGGTTAAAAGCAGAATTAATATTCTTGAAAATTTTTTACAGAATAACTTTTTCAAACTTAATATTCAACTATTATATTTCTACTATAAAATTGATCATTTTATATTAAAAATATAAT
>JAAAKG020142176.1:0-11673 GCA_010014905.2 Druon quercuslanigerum
GAACATAATAAATCGATACAGTATTATAGATATTAAATAAACATTACGGCTAATTTCTGAAGATAAAATAAAATGAATACTTCAGATCAACTATTGCCCAATAAATATTTACGTCTTAAACTATTGTTTCTACAGTAAATGTATATTTCGTGTCGACTTTATACTGCAAAAATCCTTAATATTTTAAATTTGTTACTCAATACAAAAATCCTGTTTCCATTATTTCTTCTAGTTTGCAGTAGTTTGCATACAAAGTATGCCCTAAATATTAGTTATATATAAGTATTGAGATTTTTATCTTTTTGAAGGAAGTGTGCGTACAAATTCCTTGTTTTTCTTTACTTTGCTAATATTATTAGCCCTATTTTCTTTGTTTCTATTTATTTTTCTACCTTTAGTTAGAGTTTCTAACAAACTCAACATTTACTTTTTTAGTTTTCAATATTTATAGATTTATTTGCTGAGGAACCAAATACAAAGTTCTCTAAATTTGAAGAGATGTGTAATAATTTCCTTTCTAATCTTAAAAATGAATTGAAGATGCTCTCGCTTTTTTTTACATTATGTTTCTACTGTACGCCTATTTCAAGGACACTGTATAAAAACATAGTTGTATTCTAACGGGCTAAATAGCGCGGTGCAACCGGGCTCCGAGGTTATCGGCCCTCACGTGCTCGGGCAGCGCCATTTGAATGATCCTATTTTGTTAACGAATAATTCAATTAGGGTAAAACTTCTCAGAAAACTTAATTATGTCCTACTAAGCATTCTTGTTGCTGAAAGCTTGGGCTTACTCAAAATTGCCTCGATAAACGAAGCGTTTGAAAATTGTCTAACGTTATTTTGATACTGATTGACAAAAAAATGTATAACTTTTTTATTTAACAAAATAAATTAAATTCAAATCGCACATTATCTTAAGCACAGTTTAAAGGATATTGTGTGCAATTTTTATCTTACAATATAAAGAACTTTGTCTTTCGGAGCGAGTTGAAGTGAAAATATTTAGTAAATTTGCTGGTCTGAAAAATGAAGTTTTTTTGTTTTTTTTACAGAAACGGTAAAAGATACAACATTTTTGTCGAGAGAAAAAAGATGCCCCATAAAAATTTCTACAAAGTAATGTTTTAAATAGTTAAATTTTCGAAAAGTGATTTTCAAGTCATGAGGGGCCATTTCGAGCGGCCTGAAGCGGCTAGGCAAATTTTATGCATGGTTATAGAATCCGGAGTCTCAATTAATTAAAAATCTCTTTCTTTCCTTTAAATTTTTTATACTTCTTAAAATCCTTGAAAATCCTTAAAATCTTAGATTTTTTTAAATCCCTTTAAATTTCTTAAAATTTATAAAAACCTTTTTAAATAATTTTTCACGAACTCGCTTGATATTCTTGAAAATCACTAAAATTCTCTTCAAATTTTTTAAAATCATGTGTAAGTCCTTGGAATTTTTAAATTATTTTTAAATCCTTTAAAAAGAAAGCCTAGTAATTCCTTAAAATTACTTCGGTTCTTAAAAATCCGTAAAGTCCTCCGAATTTTTTTTAACTCTTCAAATTCTTTAAAATGACTTCAAATATTTAAAAATTGACTCCAATTGTTTAAAATCTCTTGAAATCCTTTAAATTTTTCAAACTTCCTAAAATCCTTGAAAAACATTAAAATGTTAGAATTTGTTTAAATCCCTTTAAATATTTTAAAATTTATAAAAACCTTTTTAAATAATTTTTCAAGACCTCGCTTGATATTCTTCAAAATCTCGACAACTGTCTTAAAATTTGATAAAATCTCTTGTAAATCCTTAGAATTTTTAAATTGTTTTTAAATAATTTAAAAAGAAACCTAGTAATTTCTTAAAATTACTTGAGTTCTTAAAAATCTTAAAAGTCCTCTGAAATTTTTTTAATTCTTCAGATTCTTTAAAATCCTTTAAATTTTGTAGACTTCTTAAAATTCTTGAAAATACGTAAAATCTTCGAACTTTTTTAAAAATCTTTAAAACTCCTAAAATGGATTAAAATCTTTTTAAATAATTTTTCCAGAACCCGCTTGATATTCTTCAAAATTACTAAAACTCTCTTAAAATATGTTAAAAACAGAATACTATTTTTGATTTTGTAAATACACAAAATTATTTCTAAATTATTTCACAGAAGAAATATTTCTGAATTATAATATAAACTTTGTACATTGGTTGTTACGAATTCATCTGTTTTTAGTAAAAAAAAATCGACTAACTGGTTACAAGTTAAACTCTTTTGTTAAAATCAATTTTTCATTTAATTATTTAAGATCTGCAGATTCTTTAAAATCACTTCAAATATTTCAAAATTGACTAAAATGAATTAACATCTCTTAAAATCCTTTAAATTTTTTAGACTTCTTAAAATACTTGAAAATACTTAAAATCATAGAATTTTTTAAAATCACTTTAAAACTATTTAAATTTATGAAAATCTTTTAAAATAATTTTTCAAGAACTCGCTTCATATTCTCCAAACGCACTAAAACTTTTATAAAATATGTTGATTATAGAATACTATTTTTGATTTTGTAAATACACACAATTATTTCTAAATTATTACACAGAAGAAATATTTCTGAATTGAACCTCTCCGGATCAAAAGGGGATACGCGTGGATTCAGTATGAGAATCATTGACCAGAAAGTCATTTTTTAAAATCGCTTGCATGTTATTTTTAAGGAGAGGTACTTGTAGAGAATTTTAAGGCATATCTTTTTTCCTTTAGCAAATATTTGTAGGGTTTACACTTTTTGAAGTAACTGATAAAAACTAGATTTTTTGACAATCTTTTTTCACTTTAACTCGCGCTAACTCAGTCAATTTTCAGAATTAGTCAATATAATTATTACTAAATTCCTTTTTTAAGTGTTTTTAAATTATCTATAAAAGAAAAACGAAAATATTTTAATAAAGAAAAAAGTTGTTAAGTTTTTTGTGAGGCTTTGCAAAAATCATGAATTTCCACCTTCAAGCGCTTCGTTTATCGAGCGAATTTCAAGCAACGAAAAACTGTCAGTGACAAAGTCATTTATTAAGGTTCCAAGAAGTTTTCTGGAAATTTTCAGACACATCGTTTTAATGGTTAAAAAATTATGAATGAATGTCCTCAATTACAAACGGAAATCTTGACGCTGTTGCCGCATGCACGTGCCTCCTCAGTTGCGAACGTGTTGCAGCGGACTTTCTTCTGCTGTGGAGAAAAATGCTACCAAAAATTTTTAAAATCTTCAACAAGTAAAAGTACATAAAAACTTTTGGGATCTCGTTCATATACAAGGAGGCACGTTCATAGGGCAGCGTCAAGACTTCCGCTTCTAATTTAAAACATTCATGAATTTTCAACTATTAATGCGATTGATCTAAACCTTTTCAGAAAACTTCCTTGAACCTTAATCAACAACTTTGTCACTGGAAGTTTTTCGTTGCTTGAAATTTGCTCGATAAACGAACCGCTTGAAGGTTGAAATTCATGATTTCTACAAAGTCTTGAAGAAAAATTAACTCCTCTCTTGTTCATAAAAATATTCAAGTTTTTTTTTCTAGAATAGTTCAAGAAGACTTTAACACGTAATTTATTGTCAACAGAATCTAAAAATGTCAAAAATTGGCTAAGTTAGGATGAGCTTAAGTGAAAAAAGATTGAAATTTTTTGTTTTTGAAAAATCTATTTTTTACCAGTTTATTCAAAAACTATAAAACTTACAAGATTTTTCAATCTTTTTGATTGAACTTTCATTTTTTGACTACAAATTTTTTAATTTAATTTCTGTTTAAAAATTTATCCTTCTTAAATGGAAAAGCGTCTTTTTGGGTAGAAATTGAACTTATTGGCAAAAATTCAATTTGATAATATAAAACGCGAAAAATAAAATTTTAAAGTATTTTTTTAAAGTATGTGCTAATTATGTCCAAAAAAATTTGTTTACAAAAAAACAACTTCTTTTATAATAGAAAAAACCTAGGACCAGACAGTTGGATTTTCTACAAAAAAGAAATCAATTAAAGAGAAACAGCTTTTATCTTTGACCGAATTTTTATTCTAATCACTTTGTTATTATGGAATTTAATGTTTAGTCTAATCGCTGAAATGATAAAATGTTATAAAAGTTCATTTTCTGGGGAAAAACATTATCCTCAGCTTTATCGCGTCTAATGTTTGATAATAATTAGTTTTTAATGACTAAAATTATCAAAAATAATTTTTTGTTAAATTTGATGACGCAAATTTGTAGAGAATCTTTTTTGCAAAGATAAACATTTCATTTTCAGTAATGTTTCTTATCTAAAATTACATCATTTTAGAGGTTTTTTAAAAAGAATAATTCCATTTTAAAGGTTTATTATAGAAATTTTTTCCATTTAAAAGGCGAAAAGGACTGAAACATATTTCTTATAATAGAAAAATTATTTTAAATAATCTTATGTTAAACTACAATTTTTTTATGGAATCAAAATGTAAAATTTGAGCAGTTGAGAAGATTTTATTCTAAAGCATTTAATTTTTTTCCAATTTTATTGTCAAATTTTTTTCCCTTCGAATTAACAATTGTTTCAATTCAAAAGTTTTTGATTTTCAACAATTGGTATGAAAGGAAATAAAAGAACTTTAATTCCTTTAAATCTTCAGTTTCAAATGAATCCATTTTTAAAATTGGTATATAATATAATTCAGTTTTAATTTAATTCAGCTTTAAAATATTGTCCTTTTTAAAAATTTTACCTAATCTACAATTTTTTTATTTAAAAACTCTATTTCAAACTCATTAAATAGATTTCAAAAAATTTATTGTATACAAAATTTGAGAAAGTCCTGATTTCTAAAAATTAGTTTAATAATAGATTTTTAAACTTTTTACAGTATTTGCCTCAGGAAAAAAATTCAGGGATGTAAACATGCGAAGGAAAAAAGAACGAGTTGATTAAATAAATAGCCATTTTTGATCAAAAGTTCTGATTTTATCTATCGAGAATTCGCTAAAGCCGAAGGATCATTTTCAAAAAAGAAATTAAAATCATAAAATTGGAATCGTTAATGATTTGAAGAGTTTACTTTCAAAAGGGTTTGAAAAAAATTTGCTTTAATCGTATCTTTTGGGATAAGGCATGTCAACCTATGTATCATTTTGCTCTTAAATATCTTTTGATCCCATATTAAAAGTGAGTTATACATAGAAGTCAGAATTGCAAAACTGAAAATGGCAGATTCTATACGGCGACTAAAAATAACTTTCTGTGGAAAATATATTGAGAATCCAAACTTCTGGTCATTTGGTACGTGGTGGATATATGCCCTTCTAAAAGTAAACTCCTCATTTAATCTTTAAATTTTAAAAGGTCTGAAAAAATCGGAGAGAAGTACAAAGACTGTTGCCATGAAAATCATAATATACTAACTTTATTGTATTTTAGTTTTACATATGTTTGTATTTGAGTGAATGGTGTCACGATCAAGGCTTCTAATCTCAACTCTATAACTCAAAAGCATTTTACGCGCAGGGCCTACTGGTGTTTCTTTGACTTCAGCTGGAGTCAATGATGTAACAATGCCACTTTCCATGTTTATCTTTGCCCGCCCTGTACGGCAATTGCGATAATTATATGTATATATTCCAGCAAGAATGTTACGTGTTTTCAATATTGCAAAGATGTCACCATCAGATGTTGATAATACAATTTGTTTTTGGGTTGACATTGGCAAAAAGACATTCCGTGGTCCAATCATTCGAATTGGTTTATCCGCAGGAAAGGTGTATCTTCGAAGTTCAAATACGTGACGTGGATTCTTATAGGGAGTAAACCGAATCAATTGTAGTTGGTCAAGTCTATATTCAGTTCCGGCAGAAGAAACAATAGTAGTAGGTGGAGTATCGCTAATGGCAGAGGCTGGAGAAATATACCTGGATCTGGCATGAAGAGTAGGCTCGGCAGGAGAAGAAGAGAGTGAGCTGGCATGAAGAGTAGGCTCGGCAGGAGAAGAAGAGAGTGAGCTGGCATGAAGAGTAGGCTCGGCAGGAGAAGAAGAGAGTGAGCTGGCATGAAGAGTAGGCTCGGCAGGAGAAGGAGACGTGGCAGAAAAATTTCCGCAAAAAAAATAAGAAGATGTACGACGAGGAACTCCAGGAATAGGTTCTCCATTAGGTAGACACTCGAATTGTGAACCTACCGCTGCAAGAGGAAAGAAGATAACATTTTTTTAAAGTATGTTAATGCATCTTAAAATCCTTCTGGCAAAATGTGTAGGCAAAACTTAATCACACAATCTTAGGCAATCTAACAGGTTCAAGTAATCTTGCGCATTTTCCGCATGAGTACTGAATCTGATTAATCTTATCTTATAATTATAATGTACGTTACCGTACCAAGGTCATGCGACATGGACTTTTAAGATGCTTTCAAAAAAATATTTTGGTTAAATCAACACAAAATTTTGATTCCTTCTAGTAAAATGCTCTTCTAAATTATTTTCTAAACACAACAAAAAAGTTCAACTAAAGACTTTGATTATCTAAAGCAAATAAATGTGGCCAACAAATCTTCTGAAAATAATTGTAGATATAATATTATATTCACCAATAGAATTAAGGATGGCCGTTAACGTGAAGAGTAGAGTATAAGAGATCCCCATTTTTGCCAATCGGTGCAAAAACTGTTGGAAATTTTTATGAAGAATTTGATTAAGAGTCTATTATAATAAATATTCTAAAGGACTCTTCAGTGATTGTTTGACGCATTTATATGTGTTTGCACATATATATGGCAACTTAAACGTTATATAATGAAATTAAGACATCAACTTAATCTACCGGATATATTAATGTTGATATTGCATAAATCAGTCCAAGAAATTTAGTTTGTTATTTAATTTGTTATATGCATTAATATTTTTCACTACATAAAAAAACTTGTTTTTTTTCCAACAAATTTTTGGTTTCTAAGGAGCTGCACCAAAAAAGGACCTCTCCTGTTAAAAAGGAAACAAAAAGTCTTAAGTCATCGGTCGATAACTGTAAATCAATCCCTCACCTACCAACCCGACTTTGCAGGTGGTTTGTTTGTGAATGTGTCTTCATGTTGTTCTTGTTTAAGTTTTCAAAGAAACCCTTTTGGGTCTCTTAAGGGTTCTATTGACGTTCAACTTCTTAAAGACAAAGAATTTTGTTTAAGCCTCAACTTTAGTGCACCCCCAGTTTTGTTTGTGTAGGTATCGTACAGGAAAAGAAACAAAGCTTTATTTTAAAGTATGTTATATAAAGAAATTGTGCCCCAATGAAAGAAGTGAGATGTCACGTTTCACAAAGTTTCATGTTTATGGCAGTTCTTTCTGGTGGTTTTATTGAAAATAGAGATAAGGTTATTCATCATGAAAAGAAGTGGTACTAAGAAAAACATTAGTAGCTGATATAAAACTTTAAACCTTGAGCGAAATCTCGATTATTATCGCCTTTATTTTCTATGCTTATCACTAAAATAATAACATTTTATAGAATCTTATAAAAGCCTGAAATCATCAAAAAATAATTTAAAAAAAAAGAAAAGAAAAAACATTAAACAAATAATAACATTAGGCATTCACATATTGATGCTAAATGTGATTTTTATTAGAAACATTAGATGTAGGGTTATTCTATTGTATACTTCTTATTCGACAATCTTCTGATTGTTTAAAAAAATTTGTGGACTGGATGAATCATGAAGTGCAAATATAAATATCTCTGAAGGCCAAGCTTGAAGCGTTCAATCCACAAAATATCGATTAGAATGGTACGTATAAAATATTCTATGTAACGAATTCAATGAATATTATGGTGTTGAATTATACAGACTGTTAAACAAATTATTCATAACGCTTGAATCAGTTTTTCGGCTACTTAGAAGAAACGGGCATGGTTTATACTGTGATTTTCACCTTAATGGTCATCCTTATTTTTATTGGTAAGTATAATACTGTAACATATAAATACATGTTCATTTTTCTTTAAAGATTTCTGAATTGTTAACATTCAAAATTGACAAATATCCAATACCTGTTTATTTCTTTCTACAAAAAATTCCAAGCCCGATCACTAACCCGATCACCTTGTTTCGGGAATATTGTGATTTTTTCGCTTTTTTATAAGAACTGGGTTATGGAAATTTAGTGTTTTATATTCTGAATGACATTGTAGAAATTAGGAATATAATCTTTGAATATAATCTAGTTTATTTTGAACTTATTACTTTTGACAAAAGATGTTTTGTATATGATAATACGTTAATTTTGTGTAGCGGCTAATGCCTCAAAATGTCGGCCTGACAAGGGGCTTTTGCTGGACTCTACAGATGGTCATCTTATAAATATCCTAAATATGTTCGAGATTATGTCAAATATTATTATTTGTTGAATATTTTGTTATTCAAAAAAATGTAATGTTGATGATTTTAGAAAATAGAAAATTAATTTTCAAAAATGAAGTGCTGCAAACTTGTAGAAGATTTTTTTCTATAGCAAATAGGCTTCTATAAAATCTTGTCATTTCAGTTATTAGAATCAACAGTTCGGTCAAAGATAACAGTTTCATTTCAGTAAATAATATTTTTGTACTAGCTCACTCCCGTTGTTGGGACACAATATTCTTTAGCAAATATTTTTGAAGAACGCTTGGTTAAGATACCATGTATGTACTTTACAGAAACAGTGAAATATTTATTGATATACTGTTCATCGTCTTCTTTCTTACCCCCTTTGAAAAAATGGGAATCTTTTATACTTTAGTCTTCAGTTTGGTGGTCATCCTTAATTCTATTGGTGAATACAATACTGCATTATATATTTTTGATAATTTTTTGGTAATTTGTTGACAGTTTTTTAACCCAAATTATGTCCAGAAACCCCTTTGTCTCAGAATTTGTTGGGTCATTTATGAAAGTGTGATTATATTCTGTGAAACAAAATTTGAAAGAAAACTTTTTCAGGATCCTTCCCGGATACTGTTCCCTTAATAGTGCTGATCCAGCTCTTAAATTGTTCCCCAGGGAATCTTCCATCAATGCCCTTAGTCTTGTTTTGCAATTTTGACTCAAGAAGTTCATGATTTGTCAACGTACTAAAAAAAATGTTAAACACTTTCTTCTTGCAGAGTTAAGTATACAGTTTGAGTGTCTACCTAATGGTCAACCTATTCCTGGTGTTCCTCGTCCCGAAACATTTCATTTCCCTGATAGAAATCCTCCAACAACGTCTCATTCTTCTGCCGAGCCACCTAATCGTGTCAGGTCCAGGTCTCCTTTCCTGGCTGAGCCTTCTCGTCGTACTAGGTCCAGTTCCCCTCCAGGCCATTCCAGATTTAGGGCTCCACCTACCACAATTGCTTTTTCTTCAGGATATGAGTATAAGCTCGAACAAATTCACCGTATCCGGGTTATTTCCTGCAGAAATGAGGACCGAATATTCGAACTTCGAAGATACTCTTTTCCGAAAAATATTAAAATTAGAATAGCCGTAAAACGGCATGTCTTTGCACCCGTTCCAACCCAAGAACAAATTGTATTGTCAACATCCGACGGTGATGTCTTTGCAATATTGGAAAGTAGTACAATACTGGCTGGAATATATGTACATAGTAATCGCAATCGCAATAGAGTACGTGCAAAAATAAACATGAGAAACGGGGTGATTGGCTTATTGACTTCAAATGAAATAAACGAAACACCAATTGGCTCCAATCGTCCAATATATTGGAATTTTAGAGTAGAGCGGGTCAACTTTAATCCTCCACACCAGTAATTAATAACATGCAAATTTTAAACTAAAGGTAAAAAAATCGACAACTTTAATTTGGTGATTTCTCGCGCTTTATCATCGATTCACATGCGTCAGACACAAAATTTGCTATTGTATGTTTAGCTCTGTCATATTAAATATACATTATAATAATATCTGTAACTTGGTCGGGGACTACTGTTTGAAGTGAGCATTTTTTCTGACAAAGATGTGATTGCATCTTCCGCAAGTGGTTGTAGGGCCGAAGCTAAGCGTTTTATTTAAAAAAAAATGGATCAAAAAAATGCATCGCTCTTTTTGAGATAAACTATTATGTTTGGTTAAATTCTATCATACTTTGCATAGTTTCACGGCGAAATAGTTTTCCTAAAATTTAAATAACATTTTGTATAATAAACATGTTTTAATGTCCTTGGGATCATTTAGTAGGTAAATGACTGTAAAGTCGCACCAAGTTATTAATATTATTGTGCAAGTTTTCGCTTAAATGTCGCAATATATTTAAAGTTTAAATAAAAATGCTTAAAAAAATGTTTGGAAAATATGATTTGAATTATCATTATAGAATTTAAACATTTATTTTAAAAATATTAATGCTAAAAACTGTAGAAAGTTTTTTTCTCTAGACAATAAGCTTCTGCTATAAGATCTCATCAGTTTAGCGTTAAAACTGCAATAAAGTGATTATAATAAAAAGTGTTGTATGTTTTAAATTTTTTACATGAAAAACAACTGTCTTTTTTCAAAAATACGATTAATCAGGACAAGTACAGTATAGATATTATATTTAGACCCTCACGTTTTGTGAGGTTGTTATTCTTTTTATAGAATTAACATTTATTTTTATATTTTCAATAAACTCATTATGCAATATTTTTAAAATTGGATAATTATAATTACCTATTTGATAACCATATATATTTAATTAGTGTTTCTCACGATAAAATAAATAAGTCTTTATTCATTATTTTTAATCAGAAAAATTTGTTTATTGAGAAAGATCTAAACCTTAATTCTCTATTCCTAGCTATCTATTATTCTTATTATCTAATATAAGTATCATCCATCCATGCCTCGACTTATTTGTCAGAAAGTTTAGTTTCTCAAGAGTCACTTTCTAGCTTCAATTCTCTCTCTCTCTCTTGTTCTTCTTTCTTGTTGATACACAGGGATGCTTTTCAGATAGTTAAGCAGAGAAAACTTGGCACTTTCAAGAGTGCCGATAATAAACTATGTCTCTTTCTTTTCATTGCCCTGGGCAATGATGTATTTGTCACCTGGTGCGAAAAACTCGATAACCAACATGGTTCGTTTCTCCAAGTCAAGGAGAACTATTTCAGGCCTCGAGTGCGCAACAGAAACGGTTTTCGAGAACATAAAGCTCCAGTATATGTGGCAGATCTGATTCTTAAAAATTGACTTCATTTTTCTCGGAGAGCTTCGCGGAACAGTATTAATGATTATGACTGTTTGCTAAAGTGGAAATAAAACTGTTTTGACATGCGAAAATAAAACCCGCCGTGCCCAACTTCAATCCGGGTGATTTAAGGAAAGCAAATGTTTTCTCATACGACATTGAGTAATCCTGCATATCTGTGTGGTAGATGTCGTGCATTCTCTTGTCGAGGAGCTGTCTACGGAAGTTTGTCTCCTGTGCTTTCCTAAGTCGGGCTTCAGGCTTTCAGAAGTAAGTACTCGACATAGATAAGATTTTTGCCATCTTGCTTGCCCCTGATATTGAAGTCAAGGCCAAGTGTTTCAGCAGCCTCCTCCGTTGCTTTGTACCGTAATGCTCCTTTGCCCACTTCTTAGTTTTTTTATTATTACACCATTAAGCCGTTTCCCTTTCGGGGTAGGCGTGACTCACTCGGTAGGGAGGGGAGTAGTGT
>JAAAKG020142177.1:0-11672 GCA_010014905.2 Druon quercuslanigerum
TTCCTCACACTACTCCCCTCCCTACCGAGTGAGTCACGCCTACCCCGAAAGGGAAACGGCTTAATGGTGTAATAATCCTTTGAGTTTCAAATGTCTCTCAAATATTATTATGATTTCACTAATTTTCTTTAAAATTAAGAGAAACACAGATTCTAATAATCCTGTTGGATACTTTCCTATTATTGCAAGTACAGCCATAATTAAACTTTTGCGAATACTTGACCTAGAAACTGTATTAGCAAAAGTGCGAAAAAATTGTATTTCAATTAATTTTATTTTTATTTTAATGAGTTGTATTGCAGCAAGTTAGTAACAATATGTGAATTTGTATTGTTTTCCAGATATTTCGAGCCAAAATGAGACGACAATCATTTTGTTCGAGCCTGAGCAGTGGCAGTGGAGGCGGAGAACCGCTCATTGTAGTGGAAGAAAGCACACTTGGAGAAGAAGAAGACGAGCGTCGAAGAAACGAGTCACCACCTCGTTGTCTAGATCCTGACTCACCCTCTCTAAACCCCTATCTTCTGTCGCCTTGGCGAGATACTCGAAAACACTCTCTACCAACCCCACAGTGCACTTCTGGAATCACTGCGTCTCAAGTAAGACTTATTGCATTCATGATACATACCTACCGGTTAAAGAAAAAAAAGTTCTCAAAATAAACAAAAACAAGAGGTCAAAGTTAAACAACACCCAGAAAAATAGATGTTTAAACGCATTAAACATACTATCTACTTGAGATCTTGTGAATGAAAATACAGTGAAACTCTTGGATAGGGCTTCCTAATATAGTTCCTCTGAGAATTGACGCCGCACCTTAAGTAGGAGTAAAAGTAGCTGCGCGGGATGTGCGGTGGTCAATCAGGCGTGAACAAACAAAAGCGTTCACATCCGGAGTAGCCTGAAAGATCCAAGATGTTAAAGTTGTTGTCCGAGTGCAGAAAAACGCCATATCTCTATCGGCCACTTGATGAATCTTATCGTCAACTTTGTGGGAAAGGGTTTCGACATCTGTGTAGTTGACTCAATGAAGTTTGAAGTTGCAATAGTGTTGTAACTTGTTTGGATAGTGTAAAATAATTGATAAAAGTACTATTTCCACTCTAGAAAATCTTTCGAGGAAGGAACCAATAGGTTAAGTGTAAACATCCATTTTTCTATGTGAAGAAAATTAATTTAGTTAATTTGCTTCCATTAGGGGCCCGCTTCAGTCTGTAACATGACCAATTACATGTTTTATTTTCGGAGACTTCATAATTTGAAAAATTTTAATATTGTGTTGAAATTTTGGGAAATAGTTCAAAATATATAAAGGCACGTCTGCCTGCCCCAGTTGAGTTTTTTCTTGTTCAACTAGTGCAATTTTATTAGTTTTTTATTCGTCATGTAACTGAAAACAGAGCTTTAGAGCCCTTATTAACATATAAATTATTAGATTGCATTATTTAAACAAAACTGTTTGATACTAATATATGAAAGTTTTTAATTAACTTCTTTAGACATTTTTTTGCATTTTTCTCCTTTTCAAATAATTCTTATTTTTCCTATTTTCAAGAAGCTTCCATTTTTTCCTTCTTTGCTTTAATTTAGACTGAATTATTAGAATCCAATCCGAATAATCCAACTATTTTTGGTTAAAAGTTTGTTTTTTTAGTTGAAAAGTCTGCCATTATATTTTTGGTTCGGAATTCATCTCTATTAGGTAAATGCTCTACTGTTAGGTTCAAAACTGAATTATTTTGTTAAAAATGCAACTTTTTCGTTGAGAGTTTATCTTCTGTTGTCAAAAATGCAACTATTTGGTTGAAAGTTAAACTAATTTGATAATTTATTCTTTTTTTCGGATAATGACTAATCTTTTGTAGTTAAAAATTGAACTATTTCGATTTTTACTTTTTTGTTTTTTACATTTTTGTTAGGTTGAAGGTGGGTTTGAAACAAGGAAATTGTAGATTAAAATTTTTTTTGAACTGGTAGAGGTGTTTTTTGTTTTTCTTATTAATATTGAGTTGGAAGGGTTAAAATTTGTGTTATTTGTCGTTTTTTCAGAATTGAAAACGAGTAATTTTTTGTATTGGTTTGGAAGGGAGGAAATTTCGAATTAATAATTTGTTTGATGTCATTGTTCTTTTGTTGAGTTACCTTCAGGTCTCATCGGTAATAAAATTGTTTCCTCCTAGTCCTTATTCTCCTGGAATTATTATCCTTCTTCTCTCTATTTTTGATTTTCGGGCGCTACCTTTTTTATTTGGAGTGGGGACGTAGGTAGTAGCGTGATGGTTCTCGGTAGAGCAGGCTCAGACGTGGTACAGGCTGCTCCGTATCAACCAAGGTGCCGACGAATGTAGGTGTTTCGATTGCTGAAACAATTTCAAATCAAGTGTGCTTTTTGAGACCATTTAGGTATTTTAGTACTTCAGTTCCAAGTCCGTACTTCTTTCGCATTCGGTTCTTTGTTAAGTGATTTTCTCGATTCGATCATCTTCTGGTTTTGTGGGAAGTGACGAGTCGGATGACATATTACTTCCGGTTGCGTCGGGATCGTTCTTTAGATGAACGATCGTGGTCATAGCTTCCGGAGGATACATCTCTGCTAATTTTCCGAAAGAACTGAAAATTTTTTGGGCACAACGGGAGTACTTTATTGGGATATTAATATTTTTTTAATGTGATTTGAAAGGGAGTATTAGTTTTAATGCAGTGCATTGAAGATTATAGTGTGGATTTATATTCATTAACCAGACATCTTTTAAACATTCAATTTATAAAATTTTTCAACTTTACAGTTCAATGGGAGTTAATTTAAAATTGTTTAAACGAAAAATATTAAAAGCTCCTGTAATATACGTGAAAGTTATTGAGCGTTTGAATTAAAAAATTTTTCATAACAAAATGTATAACTTCAATTCAAAAAGTTTTTATTACTTGAAATGAACAAATATTCAGTTTTGAGAGTTTTATTTTTTTAATATCAATGACAGTGCAAATTTATTGAAAACCAGAATATATCGGAAATTTTTTTCTCTATTAAAATAGGCAACTTACTATAATTATTGTCGAAAAATGAAAACTTTTTAACTGAAATTATTTTTGGAATTTCCTCTTTTCCCTTGCGGGGCTCATGTTTTATTAAGGATGAAATGGAGGAGGTTTGTTGAATATTTGATTGTACTAAACCCTCCGCATGCATAGGGCTAAATTAGGGAAATGCTATTAAGGATATTTTTCATAATGCATTTTGACTTCAGCTTAACTTAAAAAATACTCAGAAAATAAAAATAAAAAGGGGCTTCACCTAAATTAAAAATATTTCTTATTGCTATTTCATAATTCTGAAAAAAAGAAAACTTTAAATCTATACGCAAAAACAGTTTTTCACTTTTTCTGGAAGCTTCAGTTTGATTCGGAACATATTTCCTCATTTCTCCCTATTTTTAGCCCCTGCTTTCTTCATCAAACGCATTTTTCCAGATTCCCCTATTTTTGGGGTTTCTTAGGTTACACCGAAAATCCTTATAACGACGGTCGGGTGTCCTTCCGTCAATTTCATCGTTTACCCCTCTTAGTTCTTACAATATTTGTGCCAGAGGGTTGAAATTTAGCATGGATCTTACACCAGCCCTAGAATTTTCTAAAAAAATATTTTTATTCCATTCGATTCTTAAATAGAAAATGTCTTCTAAATAATTAGAAATAAAGGATATTGAAATGTTTATTTTTTTTAAAGAGGCCTCGGCAATTAGAAAACATATTTTCATATTCATATGAAAAGATCGATAAGAAAATAGGGTAAACGTCCCAATAATTGCGGTGCTAATTTTCTTGTTTTTTATTTAATTTGAATTAATGTAATTTCTAATTGTTATTATAAAATGATCAAAATAAGTGGGTTTTATCATTAAATGTTACTTTTAACATATCTTCTCAAAAGTATATTCGAATTTTTCAATAAAAAGAGATGCATTTTCAACAAAATAGTTGACTTTTTAACAATATAGTTGAGTCTTCAACCAAGAAAGATAAATTATCATTCAAAAAGAGTTGCAATTTTAAACTCATTGTTGAATTTTCGAGTGAAAAAGACGATTTTTCAGAAGAGAGGTTTATTTTTAATCAGAAAAGTTGAATTTTTAATGAGTTTTGTGATCAAAAAATATGAATGTTCAAGAAAATAGTTAAATTATTTACCGAAGAAGGTGACGTTAAAAAAAATGTTAATATTCAAGAAAAAATTAATTTTTTAATATAATGTCTTCTTCGAAGCTTCATGATTTTAAAGTAGATTTTTTTCTTATAAAAATACTAAATTACATCGAAAAGCACTAACGTAAAACATATATGCGTAACATTTTTAATTCATAGGTTTAATTTTTGAATTTAATATATAAAACATCATCCAGTAATGACAACCCTATCACGATTTCAACATCAATGATTGCGAGATTTTCGAGAAATGTTGTTGCACCACTTTTTTGGGATAGGATAGAACAAGGTTCTAATCAATAACACTGTTAAATATTTAATTTATTGTTAAAGCTTAAAATTTTCTCTAATTAACTAAATAGGTCCGTCGGCTGAGTGAAAGAGGGGGCGAAGGTTCGGGACCATCTCCAAGGGAGGCATCGTTCCTCGCCACATTATCCCAAGGACCAACCCCTCAGCCAGGTGGGCGAAGACACTCAGTTGTCACAATTTCAAAAGTGCCCACAACCTTGTTTGGACCAAATCGTCGAGAATCCATTGCAGCCTTTCCAATGGGAGCTCCCCGAATACTGCCAAGTCGACGCGAATCCGTTTCCGGTATCTCCGGCCCTCCAAGCAATAGCGGAAGCACACATAATCTTCAGCTAGACATCATGGATGACATCGCTGAAATGAAAGCTAGAAAGGTGAGAAATCCTTTTCCTTCAATATAACAAATGTAATAAGGATGCAAAATCTGCTGGTCGCGCGGGCACATTATGATCGCGCTAAGCGCGTGGCTCGCAAGTTCTCGCGCTTTCCGCTCGATGGTGTATTTACGATAAGACGTTCAATCACATGGTCATTTATTTATGAATATCGTGCAATTCTGAAAAATAATACGATCACTTGAATTGTCCGGAACCATAACGGGATAACACTTATTCGAAAAAAATTTCAGGAGAACAAAAAAACTGTATCATTTGTTATTTCAGTGTAATTTTTTGTTTGTGTTAACAATGCGGAAATAAAGTAGTATAATCTACAACAGAGGTTTCAGAGCAATATTTGTAATATTTCTCCAACTGTGGGCTCTCAAAGTTTCCCAGGGGCTATCCCAAGAGGTATTTGGCGAACATCAAAGGGAATGATTTTTTTAAATGAGTAAAATTTGTGAACATTTTAAATAATTAATTATGTACAGACGAAAAAAGAGGAATACGCACGTACGTTACTTGTTGACAAGCAGCTGGTTCTTGCATGTAATTTTTATTGTCAAATAAGCTCAAAAACGTGTGCGTAGTATGCATATCTACCTTTAGAATCGACAGGTGGCAATGCAGACTAGTATTCTCCATAAGACTCTGTCCTGGGTTAGCCTTTTATGTTTACCGATTACGGCATGGGATTTTCCCTTGACAATACAAAAAGCCAAAAAAAGTGAATTTTAACAGTTTCGTTGGTTAGTCCCTTATGGTTCCCGAACGTTCCCTTATATTTCATTCGTTTCTGAATTTCATATAATTGCGAAACATAAGACGATCAATCACATTATTTCTTGTTTATGAATTTCATACAGTTCAAAAACAGAAGGCGAAAAATTACATGTACATTTGTTTCTGAATTTCATGCAGCTCTAAAACATAAGACGGTCACTCACATTTAATTCGTTTCTAGATTCCATACAGTTGTAAAACATGAGACTCTACCCTATATTATCAATGTATATTTGCGACACAATCTTAGACAAGCTTTTTCTCTGAAAAGGCAGGGTTAATTGAGGAAGATATTTTTTAATTTTTTGGTTTTACATGAATAGGTGGATTCAAAATGCTTACTTCAAAATATTTTTATTTTAATTTTATTAATTTTAATACTTAAATTTTTCATTTAAATATTTAATTATTTGTAATTTCTGTTCAAATTTTTGTACTCGAGAATGTAAAGGATTCAATCATTTTAAATTTATTAGAACTAAAATGTATTTAATTTTAAATAAGGTTTTCGAGCATATTAAAATAATCTAGTGATCATAGTTCTAGTAATATTATTTTTTAAAAGTCTGGAATTAAAAGCAAGAGCAGCTACTATAGAAATAATTTATTTGTACATTTCAGTTAAACAAAGTTTTACGGAAATAAAAAACTTGTACCTGACAAGTTCCAAATTTTTAAATTGAATATCAACATTGGTTCGAAGGTTAGCTGAAATTAAAAGGAATCAGTCGTAGATAAAAAACATTTTTATATTAAACACTATTTCTCTGCAGTTCATTATTTTCAAGCGAACTTAACTTTTATTTGAGTAAATTCTGCGGCGCGATAATAAACAGTCATTTTTCTTCAAATACATGTTGGAGAAAGAAACTGAAAAAGAAACATTTGGGAGGATCCTGGAGATTGTAACAGTACTTTTTCGAAGTAAATTTCATGTATAGGATCCTGAACAAATTCCTGTACAAACTCCTGAACAAATTCCTGTAAAAATTCCTGTACAAATTCCTATACAAATTCCTGTACAAATTCCTGTACAGGGTCCTGAACAATTTCCTGTACAGGGTCCTGAACAAATTCCTGTACATGAACACCACACCTCAATTCATTATGGGAAGGAGCCTGTACATGAGCATTCAAAGTTAAAGTTGCATACAGGTTATTTCTACAGGATCATGTACAGGATCCTTCGCCAAATTCCTGCACGTGAAACATCAAGATTATATGTACAGATTCGTTTGCAGGATCGTGTACATAATCATGTGGAGGATCCTCCGAGGATCCTGTACTGTTATTTTCACCTAGGTACAGTAAGAAGTTGGGAAAAATCTTCAACAGCTTTTATAATAGAACCTATTTGGAAAGCAATTTCGTACTTCTAGCACTTTTCGGATTTTTTTCGAAAAGGAAGTGGCATAGACAGTTTATTTGAAAGATATATTTGAGGCAACCTTTTTAACAATATTTTTTCTTAAACTTGAAAAAGTAAGAAAATGGCGGAGTGATCCAAAGTGAATCCAAAGTTAATCTCAACTAAAGCAGAAGTTGTTGTTTTTTTTTATTTATATGCTTTTGTACTCTATATAAACCTTAATTACCCATCGGAAACCGAAACTAAATTTATTTTTCCACGTCTTGAACCCAAAAGCAAAATTTTAATTTAAAATGTTAATTTTTTTTTAATATGAAAAACAATTAAAGTTGCATAAAACTGTGGTTCAGATAGGACGGTTTTCGATACTATGCAAAACGAAATTTGAATTAAGTCGATTGGTCAAATAGTTTTCACGATCAAGCTTCATATTGAGGGCTTTAATACGAATAGCCTATGAAGTGGCGAACAATTATTCCAACAAGTTCCAAAAAAACTATTTTGAGAAAACACGTTTTAAAGTTTTTGATCGCGACGAGCATTCAACCAGAACGTGCGTGCATTTCTAGCTATATCTTCTGAAATACTTGGAATTTAGAGCTAAAACTTCGTAGAAATGTTTATAGAGAGTTTTGTGACAGATTAAGCTAAAAATCGATTTTTTGGATTTACACCAGGATACCCCCTTAAAAAAATCACTTTCAATTTTAATCCGGGCAATTCCATTCAAACATACCACTATAATACCTAACAGAACCAGTTTAGAAAGCAATGTCGTACTTACAGCACTTGTATTAAAGCAGATCTTAATAGAAACCTATACAACCTTTCAGAAAAACGATTTTGTGCATAATAACGTTTCCAGTTTAAACGTTTTATTTATTCATTTCACAGAAAATAATGTAATCTTTACAGAAATTTCAGAATAATATTTACTTGCAATAAAAATTACCTTCGCGTTCAAATATTTACCCACCACATTGGAAATGATTTCCATGTCAACTATATTGAATCTTGTTTCATTTCAATGCGAGAAAATTCAACCTATTCTGCTTAAAAATTGCCCATAAGAACAATTTACTTCCGTTTTTTCTTGTGTCAGAAAAAATTGAACAAAAGAATATAAACATCGAATGAAAACGACTAGAAACCAAGTTGAAATAAGAATCCTATTCGAAACCACTCAGAAGCCTATAAGATTCCGCCTGCATCCTGCATGTATTCTGAACGGCTTCTATTATGCAGGGTGTCACAAAAGTCTCGGGACAACTGACTGTTTCCTCAGGTAAGATATTTTTCAGGGAGGTCAAGATCATCCTTAAAGTAACTTTCAACGAGGAATTCAATGGTAACTTTTATTTTGATATTAACGATGACCTTCAAGGTTTTTTTTCAAGGTCAACGTTTTTTTAAATGGAAAGCCCCTTTCCTATATCGGCAATCGATATAGCCGGAAATTTTACTTTCAAATATGTACCCAGGTCATAGGTACAATTTAGCATTGAAAGTCCCTCTAAAGTCATTTAAACTTAAACAAGGTCCTATAACCTTAGTACATAATTTAACGTAAAATTTACAGCTCTATCGATTGCCGATGTAAAAAAGGGGGTTTCCATTTTGTTAAGTGTAGCTTAAAAAAACATTGAAGGTCACTCTAAGGTCATTTAAAACAAAAAAGTTTCTAACTTTAACAAGGTGTATTCAGCAGTGACCTTAAGCATGATATTCACGATGACCTTTAAGGCCACTTCAAGGTTAATTTTTTCCAATGGAAACTCCCTTATTTTACATCAGCAATCGATAAAGCTGTAGATTTTATATTCGAATATATACTGAGATCATAGGTCCAATTTGACCTTGACCCAGATATTGCAACCTAGAGTGTACATTCATGAATTGAAAATACTATTTTATGTAAAATAATTGAATCTCAGTTTTCGTTACTAACACATTTAGTGTCCTAACTATTATTGAAATTAAATATAATATTTTACATACATTAGTATTTTTCAATAATGATGATAACCGAGAATTATCCACTTGAGGTGCAATATCCACAGTAGTTGCATTCCTTTTTTAAGATAATTATTCAGCACATCAATTTAGGAATAAGAGGTAATTAAACTATTTGTTGCATTACATAACGTAAGCCAATCACAGTCTGGATACTGTACAGATTTTGAATGATGTAACTCAGTTCACACATCGTTTATGATAAATTTTACCTCGGATATGCTCAATATAATAGAGGTTTAACCACGCGTAATGAGGGCGTTATGCACCATCATAACTTAATTAAAGTAAGTCATCGTCTCCACCCTAAATAAATCACTTACCTAAATTAACTCTTTATTAATTAATTAAATAATAAATTGCACTTAGCCAATCAATTTTAATCTCTGCCCAACTGGAAAACTAGCCAGATGACATCAATAGTGACATCGAAAAGGACATTAAATTTTGGTATCTAAAATTTTGTTGTTTCTGAATTTAAAATGTTTATTTACTTAAAATATCTTCTTTCGTACAGTTTTTTAGTCGCATATTCTTTTAACAATTGAAGAAATAAAATGGATATCACTATTACAAATAATACATGTAGGACAGAGGGGCAATCTGTATCATTAATTTTTTCACTCTCATCAGAAATTTTTCTCATCGTGATGGAAAATATAATGATAAATTTAATACATTTGTATTCTAATTTATCGATTACAATACATACAAATCCATTAATTATTTCTACTGGCACTGTCCCTACATTAAAAAAATTCAATTCAATTCTTTTAAATTCTTTTAAACTTTCATAAAGATTTATAAATTCAATTGAGTTTCTCTGATTTTTCTTGACGCCTCTCAAATCTTTGAAACCGCTTAAACTATTTTGAATTCCCTTGAATTACTTTAATTTTCTTGAAGATTATTAAATTCACATTGATTCCTTCAATTTCAATTGCATTCTCTTTAGTTCTTTCCATTCCTTTGGATTTCATCGAATTCCTTTAGAG
This sequence comes from Druon quercuslanigerum, assembly GCA_010014905.2. Taxonomy (NCBI): domain Eukaryota; kingdom Metazoa; phylum Arthropoda; class Insecta; order Hymenoptera; family Cynipidae; genus Druon; species Druon quercuslanigerum. The sequence goes on from JAAAKG020142177.1 coordinate 10,056, forward strand.
TCACTTGAATTCGCCTTGAATTCTGTTGACTTCACATTGAATTTCTTTGAATTTCTTTGGATTCTTCAAGTTTTTCAATTCTTCTAAATACCCTTCAATTCTTTAGAATTTTTCAGAATTTTCCCAAAACCTTTTTAATTCACTTTGAGTACTTGAAACTCCTTTGGATAATTTGAATTCTTTTAAATTATTAAAAAATTTTCCTAATTCCTTTTAAATATTTTGCTTTCCAATAAATTCTTTGGAATTCCCTCGAATTCTTTTTAATTGTTTGCTACTCACATTGGACTTCTTTGATTTCCAATGATTCTTTTTAAAATTATTTGCATTCCTTGGAATTTCATTTAAATTCCTCAGTCTTTTTAAATCTTTTTAATTATCTTCAAGATATTGAAATTCACATCAAAGTCCTTTAATTTTTTTAAACTCCTTAACTTTCTTCTAGTTTTTTTAAATTCTTATGACTATATTATTGACTTATTTTCAATTTTACTGAATTCCTTTTAATTATTTTGCTGAAAGTCTTTTTAATTTTTCTTGAGTTCGTTTTAATTTTCCTGGAGATTTTAAAATTCACTCTGAAATCTTTTTCAATTCCTTGAAGATGTTTAATTTTACATTGAATTCCTTCCTGTTCTTAGACTTCGTTTGGATTTTTTTATTCTTTATACTATTCGTCAATGATTTTGAATCGTCTGAATTCTCTTTAATTAGTTACATTTTCATTTAAAAAAAAACAAAAGAATTCCTATGCATTCTTTTGAACTGTGTTAGAATTTCTTTGAGTTCTTTAATTCAAGTGTACTCAAAATTCCTCAAAGTCCCTCGATATCGATTGTTTATATAACTATTAGATAAGAAATTAATCAATTATGAATCAGATATACACTGGTTTCTGAATTTATTTGAATTCTTCTTTAATTCTGAACCCTTTTGAAATCACCTTAAATTCTTTTGATTTCATATTATATTTGTTTTAATCCCCCTAAAGTATTTTTAATTAACTTTGAGTACTTTTGAAGTTCCTTGAAGATTTTAAAATTCATATTGGTGTTCTTTGATTTCCTTTCATTCTTTTGAATTTGTTGTATTTCTTTGAAATCCATTAATTCCCTTAGATTCTTAAATTCAACTTGAATTCTGTTGTATTCCCTTAAAGATAATTAAATTTACATTGAATTCCTTTGAGTTATTTTAACTGTTGTTTATACTTCAAATTCTTTTGAATTCTTTCGAGTATCATTGAAATATAATTAATTTTTCGGAATACCTTATAAATATTTTTTTCTTCCCATTAAATTATTTGGCATTTCCTTGAATTTTTTTAAATTATTTTTTACTCACCTTGAATTTCATTGATTTCCTTTAATTATTTTGAATTCTGTGCATCCTTTGAATTTTATTGAATTCTCTCAGTCGTTTTAATTCATTTAAATTTCTTTGAAGATATTTAAATTCACATTCAAATCGTTTGAGTTTTTTAAATTATTTATTATATTTTTTCAATTTTTTTAATTTTTGTAAATGCCTTTTAATTATGTAATCGATTTAAGAAAATCAAGCAATTCTTCGACCGATAATATTATGGATATAGAGTGTGTGTTCTTTTCAGTCTTA
>JAAAKG020142179.1:0-11671 GCA_010014905.2 Druon quercuslanigerum
ATAATTTTATTTTAAGATAAAATATTTCATTTGTAAATTGAAATATATAGTTTTTATTTAACTTTTGATAATTCTACGAAACATTATTTAAAAATTAAAGTATCGCTTTAGTTAGTTATATAATTTTCCTCATTTTTCATTAAAATATGCACATAGTACTTATCTAAATTTTTATATTTCTACGTAATATATTTTTTAATAAAGATATTTATATATAAAGATATTTTATATCTTAAAGACAGTTTTTAAAAATCTGGAAACATCAATTGCCAATTATTATATAAATAGTTAAAATTATTATTAATATAAAATTAAACAACAGTAAATTATTGTAAATAAAAATATTTTCTATTTAGACTTATTACCACATAGAGAACAGTGACTCAGTGTGCTCTCACAAAATATCTTGTCAAAAAAAATTGGTCGCACATGCCGTGATCGGTTTTTAGAACACAATTTTTCTTGAAATGGCTTTTACATTTTCTTTACCTTCAGGCACAAAAAGAAATTACATTTTTTGGAGAATCTGTCATAACCTGATATCTACAACAACAACATTACAACTATTTTTGTTATTTTAGTGCAAGATTTTAAAGTATTAACACTTAAAAAAAGTTCACACTTTAATTTTTCATACATAAAACCGAATGACATTGCGAAAAATATTAATTAAAAAAAGTTTCTACTAATCTTTCCTATGCTTATCATATAAACATAGGCTGGAAAGTCTCCCAGCGCCATGCCCTTAACGCTTCACTTTATCGTACTAGTGAATTAACATCGATGCAGGAGGCTGCTTAAATCATATAAGCATTGTTAATAACCGTAAAGTGTTGTTCATCTAACCGTAAGGGACCCACAGCAGTTTACGTTGTAAATGGATTACCATGGAATTGTGTCATCTTATGTGAATTATTTAGTTGTTTATTAACCAAATAAATATCATAACATGAGATAATTCCACGCTAAGTAATTTTTAGTATAAACTGGGCAGAATCCTCAGTTTAAGTTCAGATTTTATCGCAGTATTTTAGCATAGTAATAATTTTTTTTCTTCCCGTCACGATATTTTTTGATATTATTATCGTTTATTGATGAAAATTTTGTTTTACGCATAGCCCTTTCGCCAAATAATCGTCTCAATGCGATAACATAACAATAAATTTTGATTTTCTCGGAACTAAATAATTTATTTGTATCAAAAATTTGATATTCTTATTTGGTTCAATTTTCAAAAGCTGTCCTAAACCGATTCTCGAAACATGTGAAATCGTAATCTCAAGATTTTTGGTCGATTTACTCGGAATTAGTGCACTTTTTTAGATTAAAATTTTGTTAACCTCATTCAGAAACTCAATATCTCAAGAGTAAATATTTATTTTTAATATAAACTGACAATTACATTTTTATAGTTTTCTGCAGTTTAATATATTCGAATTTGTATTCAGTTAAAATCTGAGATTCTCAACTCACAGATCTATTTCTTAGAAACGAGGTAACTTTTTTTTATCAAAATTTTGTGACGTGAATTAGAAAAACGCCATCTTGGAAGTAGTTTTTTGTCTGATTAAATGCTGACTTGGATTTTAGAGAAGGTTTTGTCGCTCCCTGAAAAATTCCAGTTTTGTTGGTTATTTAGTTCTGTCATTCCACCCTTCATACATAAAAATATACGTATCAAAATATTTTTTTAAATACATGCATGTAAACAAGTCACTTCCTCTGCATATTTAGCATGGAGAAAGGGGAACTTTTTTGAGAGTGTGAAAAAGTTTCATGGAATCTCTTTCAACTCTTTTACCTCGCAATATAATGAGAATAGGATTTAAGCAGTTGAACTGACGCAATCAGAGGAGGTAATTGGAAACAACAAACGTGAGAATGACTTGAAGGGTATATCGAGTCGGAAAGATCCGTTTGGCCGCGATAAAAGATAAGGACGCTCGAGTCTAGCAGTGTGACTTCGGAACCGTTTAGCAATCTAAAATTGAATGGACCTCTGTTTCCATCTCCATAGATTATAAAAAGAGTTCCATTCGATTTTCTACTTTCGACGCGGGCGCGGAGTCCCACTTCTGAGTTTGAATTGTATGGTTTTGACTTTATTTCCTTCAAATTTACTGAACAGACTTAAGTGTAAAATCACATGTTTACTTTGTTTGCTAAGTAAGCTTTATTATTCAGTTAAATCTATTAAGTAAATTTCATGCAAACGCAAGTTAAAATTTTACGATTCAAACTCTTGACTCTTGCATCCAACATATTTTTACAAAAATAAGTCAGTATTTGAATGACAGGGAAGTGGCTATACCCAAAAAAGTCCTTGAGGCTGTTGGAATGTTGTCCAAAAAATGACGAAAACTAAGGAGCGCGCAACCTTCATAAATAATATTCGATAAATCAGGACTGAGGTTTTAAAAAAGCACTTTAAGAATGGTGTGAACCCCTGATTATTCTAGCTCTAACGCGACATCGACATACTCCCCCCCCCCCCCCACCTCTAAGACGCGCTCAAATCTAAGGAGTCTTTCGCGTAAGATAGGTACAATGCTATTGACCGCTACATCCCTATTTACTAGTTCAGTAAGTAACTCCTCTGGACTCAGTGGGTTAGACGTGTTATTGTGATTGCTCATTCTGCACAATTCTAATCAACGTCGGTAAAAAGCACGTTGTTTAAAGTATATTTAAAAGATAAGAAACGGATTTGAAATCAGAAGTTAAGAATCTCAAAGGTTCTGCTCGGGAAAATTATTTGTAATACTCAAAAGAATTTTGTGTTTTTGTGTGGGACTCACGTTAGACACTATGACATATCGCGATTTCACTGTGGATAAATAGTAAAAATTAGCACCTACCTTTGGCACTGAAAACAAACTAAAAGTTTCAACAATCAAACTAGATTCTATTTCTTGACGCAGTGTTTTGGCTTTTTGCTCTGTCTGTGCATACTTGGTAAGTTGGGCATATTCCGCAAATAAAGAGGGCTCTCAAAACCAACGGAATAATAACACAACTTTTTTAACAAATAAACTGACGATTTATTAAATATTTTATCATTGCAAAAAATGATAAGAAACTTCATTTTTAATTTTTGATGTTTGGCATTTTAACATATATCGAATCTCGGTAAAATTTAGTGATTTCATGATATGGGGCGCTGCGAGTTTCAAATAAACATAGAAAACGCGTTACATTGCGTTTAATTTTTATCGTACAGATTTGAGCATAGGCCTATTCGATCGGAAATGGTTTAGCTACTTAGAATCCAGAAACAGAATTACAGTGCCTTTTCAGCTTTTAAAAAAAATCGACTTTACATGGGACGGGCCATGACAGTGTTAATTGAACGTCATATAAAACGCGTTATATATCGTTTATTTTTGATCGGACTAATTTGAGAATAAGCTTATTCAATGGGGCATGCTTTCGCTGTTTAGAATCATTAAAACCTTTGCATTTGATTTTTGGTGGTGTAAGCTCAGTTGCTTCATTCACACCACATTTATTGATTTATAAATCTCAAATCTCAAGATTCTAATAATAATATTCTAGACTCATTTGCAATAATATCTTAAATTATAACCTGATTACGAAAATCCAAACTCATTTAAAAAAGTTAGGATTCTCTGCTTGGCACTCCGTCCTATGAAATTCATAAAAAGTGTTGAAGTTTTAAATTATAAGCTAGAATCGAGCTACATAAATTTTTTGAATAATTCAGTTTATTTAGTTAAAGAAAAGTCGGCATAATTCCTCACACATTTAAAAGTCTAAAATCTTTTATTTACCATAATCTAATTACACAAGTTTTGTAATATTCTAACCTCAAACTCTTTTCATTATACGTGAAATCATATACGGTTCACAAACATGATCTCAGAAATCTAGTAATGTACAATACCGCTGATCCCAAAAGTGACCATTGCCTATCTTCACTTAATTATCAATTACTCAAATATGCTGATAGCCTAATTTATTTAACTAGTAACAGTCGAAACTCAAGTCATAAATATATACATAAATCGGATATAGCCTGATATACTGAAATATTAATGACTCAAAACTGGCCATAGCCTACCTTTTGTAAATCAATAATAACCGAAACACAACAGTAAATATTTCCTTATAATTTTATCCTTATAGTTTTAATTTTAAAAATTATATTTACCTCGCCTAATTATATTGGCATTAAATACACTCTCAAAATTGCTAATCGTAAACTCACAGTTACCTAAATAAAAATTAGCAAGATATCACAACATTTTCTTTAATCCAATCAGCAGAAATTCTCAAAGATTTCCTAAATTTGACCGACAAAACTTTAGAAAATATGTCTTAATTAACTTCAGCATTATTCTGAACTTAGATCAGTAATATATCCAAAAAAACGCACTAATCTCGACGCTTAAAGTTTTTATAAACACCATTCGAATAACGAAGAGGCGGGACGAGGGGACGTTCGTGACTGAATGACAAAATTGGGAATCATCTCGCCAAGTTAGCACAAATTTAAAGAAAACTTGATTAGGTCAGTTCAATAAAATAAACACATATTTAGGTTAATGCTTAATAAGGGGCTCAACTCGATGATTAAAGAGAATTTTGGTTAAAATCAACTGGGGCGTCCATCAAATGAATTGAATAATCATATCCACAAGTCGAGTGTAAACCCATTTACATTGGTGATTAGGAATCCACGTTAACCTTGATATTCAAAAAAATCGTAGAGGAACTTACACGAGTGTAGAGAGTAATTGATAGCGCCGTCCATGCAATACGTCCACTTTCCGCCGCACAGTAAGGGAAAAATGGAAAAAAATCGCTAGCCGACACGAATCTTTACCGATGCGAATGAAAAGCCGAACAAAATTATTTTATTTTCTAAGTATACATATAGAAGGGTATATTTTTTTATTCCATATGTATCAGCCATAACGCACATTAGGTGATAAGGACTAAGCTTAAACTAACATACTTTAATACAAACAAAGTCCAAGTAACACCACAGTTGTCTGTGGTGGAAGGGAGGTGATAGCCCTACTTGGCGCGTCCCCGGGTGGCGGATAGGGGAATGCTCGCTGGAAACAGAGGGTAAGGCTGAAATAAAATAGGCCCCGCGGACCAAACACGCTTAGAACCCCAAGTCAAGGTGTTAACAACCGTGCCGAGGACTGAGTGGTACCAGGGAGTGGTTTTGCAAACGGTATCTCTAGGATACCAGGTCGCCTCCTAGAGTATTTAGACCTTACCCCCGCATGCGGGGCTTTGCGGGGTTGGACCTTTTACTTCCCTAGATTCTCGTGGGATTGTTATGGAAGATTTTGAAAATATTATGAAAGATTTTAAAGGAACATTAGAGCGCAGCATCTATGATGATGTGGATGGTTTGACGGAGGAGGAGGATGTGCAAAGAATGACGGAGGCTTTCAAGGAATTAGCCCAAGAAGAGGAGAATCGGAAGAAGATAGAGAGATCCGCTAGAGAGTTGATGCATACCTTAAAGGGAATGCAGGACTTCTGCGAGTCAAAAAAAATGTTCCTACCTATCAGGGAGGGACTTCAGAAGTCGCGGAATATGCTGTCTCAAATGGAAGGAGACATGGACATATCACGCGCGTATTTCATGAACTGTCTGGAGAGTGTCGGAGAGACCGCAAAACGGAGAGTGGTAGCCCGAATGAAGCAGGATATGGCGAGGAAGGATACAGTCGAATGTGGGACTCAGACTGAAGAAGCTGAGAAATCTCCCCTTCCCCAACATGGGAAGCGAGAAAGGGAGCCCTCCCTGAGTCCCGTGGAGGTTGGTCCTTCCAAGCAACGGACTACGCAGCCGCGTATTCGTGACGCATCGACGCCCACGACATCACACGCAGAGAAGACAGTTGGGGAGTTACAAATGGCTCCCAGCAAGAAGGGAAAGAAAAAGATGAGGCGAGCTCGACCTGAGGCGGTTTTAGTCAAACCCGCTGAAGGTCGCAGCTATGCGCAGGTCCTCAGGGCCCTTAAGGAGAAGATTAACCCTGACGCCCTTGGTGTAAAGATCAAGAGTGTCAGGAAAACGAGGCATGAACAGGTTCTTTTGGAGGTGGGTCCGGCAGCTGGTGGCAGAGGCAAGTTGTCTGCTGCCATCAAAGAGGCTGTTGGAGATGCAGGTGGAGTTCGGGAGCCTGTCTCTCGTGTCGAGGTCGAGATTTTAGACCTCGACACGACCACAGTGAAGGAGGAGGTAGAAGTGGCAGTTGGAAGCCACTTCAAAAATGTTGTTGGTGAGGTGAGGGTAAGCCTCACTAAAAAGCCCTTCAGAGGTTGTCTGAGGGCTTTTGTTGAGCTAGGTGAAGAGTATGCTGATAGATTGGTGCGAACAGGGCACCTCAAAATAGGATGGGTGTCCTGTCGAGTCCGCAGGAAGGTCGAAGTGGATCCGTGCTATCGTTGCTTGGGCTTCAACCATATGGCAGCGAGTTGCATCGGTCTAAATCGGGCTGGTTTTTGCTGGAGGTGTGGTAAAGAGGGGCACAAAGCTGCGGTGTGTGTTGACACACCGCAGTGCTTCCTCTGCGCCTCACACGTCGGTAAGCCCAAGACAGATCATCGTCCGGGCCCAATGAGCTGTTTGACGTTCAAAGAGGCCACCCTGTTAAGGAAGCCTCCAGAACGACAACAGTTAAACAGACCAAGTTGGCAAAACAGCAGGAAGCCGAAGTACGGCTTATTGGCCTTATCCCCACGTCCTTGAAATAATGCGAAAAGCGGTTCCGAGGACATGGGTTGGCGGAAGGGGGGGTTTTAGTCAGTAAGAATCTGACACTACCCATACCAAGAATCGTCTATCTGAGTAGTTTACTGCTGAGATAGACGATTGCTGGTCTGGGTGCCTATGCAAGGATTCCCCTCCTACTATAACAAAAAAAATACAAACAACGTACCACAAACTCCAAGTTCCCAAAACCCAACCTCACGTATCCCAAATTCACAAATCCCAAGCCTACAAATCGAAGCCTACAAAGTCGAACTCCACAAAACTTTACTGTACAACAGACTAATACTAGAACACCTTATCCCAAAAAACGTAATTTCAAAATTCGTAAGATCACATATTCCAAGCCAAAAACCAACCTCAAATATGCCAAGCCCACAAAACCTAACGCTAAAAAACCAAAACCCACATATCCCAAGCCCACGAATTCTAAGCATACAAAATTCAAGCTCACAAAACCCAAACCCACATATCCCAAGCCAACAAAACCCATACCGGCAAACCCTTATTATTATTATTATTACATTATTAAGCCGTTTCCCTTTCGGGACAGGCGTGACTCACTCGGTGTGGAGGGGAGTAGTGTGAGGAAGGGGTTATAAAATTTTTAGATTGATCTGGAATTCTCGTGATATTTATTGAAATAACACGTTCACTCTGCAACACTACTCCGACCCAGGTTACTGATCAATCTCCCTAGCAATCACCCCAAGTGAAGATCCAAACAAAGTCGCCATGTGAGGTTCCCTACTTGGGTCCATTAGTATCCAAGGTCTTTGTTTCAGGCGTCATTAGCTCTACTGACACTCTTCTTGTTAACTATTTTCCGCCATACTTTTCTGTCCTGGCATACTTCTCTAGTTTCTTCAACGTCCATGCATTTTTTCATGTAGGCTCTCGTGTTTCTATGGCTACTTATGTCCCATTCTAACTAGTGTCTCATTGACACATTCTAACCATTCCTTCCGCGATCTACCTCTGGGCACGCTGCCATTTACTTTACCGCACCATATTCCTTAAGGATTATCTCGTTACTTACTTTGTCCATCAAAGTTTTACCGCATATTATGCGCAGGAATCTCATGTCGATCGCGTTTATTTTAGTCTTATCTTTTTCCTGATATGTCCATGTCTCGCTGCCGTATAGTACAGTTGGTACAAATATGGAATTATGTATTGCCTTTTTAGCCTTATTTGATATATTTTTACTTATTATAAGGGGGCCTCTACCAATAACCTTCTTACCTTCGTTTTTGCGTCTATCTAACTCCTCATCTATCTTACCGTCCCTATTAAATAAGCTACCGAGGTATACGAATTTATCAACTGGCATATAGTTTTGAAAGATTGCACAGAATCAATATCTTCTGTACTTGCTCACGAGTACCATCTAGTTTTTTTGACAGATATGAAATCTTTCTTACCTGGCATCTGTCGACTATTCTCATCATCTTCGTGCAAGTTTATTATCAAATTTTCAGTTTCTTCTGCCAATTTTTTTCCTCGCTTGGCTTCCGGAAAAGTCAAAACTCCAATTTCGGTAACTAAGTCTTTCGCTTTTCTGGCTTTACGTTCAGATGCACCGAATTATCGCATGATTTGTCTGCGACTCCAAGACTTAGGCGAAAGAGTGAGTAGACAAATCTTTTCTAAATATGTAGTGCCCTTCTGCTCTAATTTTTCTTTTATTTGATTCAGGACTTCGAGACCCGCTCAGCGATTTTCATCTTTGCATACTTCTTTTTCATTTCTCATTGGCAAGGAAAAATCTGGATAATTCTGGATAGCTGTAAATTGAGAGTTCTACATTCTTTTCTACAAGAACCACACATTTTACTGCCTTTCGGTAAACCAGGAAACACTATTTGCTGATTTATCTTTAGAAGCGTCAGATTAATTACTCTTGCATGTTTCTCCTTACGGCAAGGATTTGCACATCTGCTGCGAAAAATTTACATCGAAGACATGGTCAGCGCTAGATGACCAGCGATTGGCAAAGACACTTTGCAAAGACAAAAACGAGCTTATAACCTGAACTAAATTTACAAAAACCACAGAAAAGAAATATAAACAATTTATAAAACACACACAGAAAAATTCTAAACACTACACGTTGGCTGCTTTTACCTTTCAGGAGACTGAAGTCAGAGTATAGTAACGCATTGCAACATTTTGCTTGAGGTAAAGAAACAAATGACATTGTACGTGATTGCGTTTTGTTTCTTGGTACAATATGAGAAACAAATGAAATTCCATATACGTGGATGTCCTTTGTTCTTCGGCTATACACTAGTCCAAGTTTAATCCATCCAAAGAAAAGACGAATTCTCTATAATTTGTTTATATGAATAGTTTAAACTATTGTTAATTGATTTAAGCCTATCACAAGTCTGTTTTATTTGACAGTTATGATAAAAATATACAGCAAAACCTAAAATAAAAAGAATATTATGGAGGGGCGAGGGTTTAACGCTCTTTTAAAAAATACTTGTGTTTCCTAATTTATTTATAACTATATGCAAAAATTTTCGATGAATCAAGCACCGCTGAGATTTATTTTTGGAAAGTTTCTATACCAATAAAAAGTATGTTTGAATGAATCGAATTTGAACAAAACAACGTCGTTCGGTGCATCGGCTGGACTGGCCGACCGGTCCGAGCGCGCGAGGAAGGGTTTCGCTCGAATACCTTCGCTTAACTACATAACTATTTTTAGTCCCAAAATGCCAAACAACAATTTTCTCGGAAAAAGTCAAGCCTTAGTTTCAAAATACTTTAAAAAAAGTAAAAACGGTCTGAAAATTCAATTCTCATTGGTAGAAAGGAACTATGACGATTTAAAAATACCCGCTTTGCCGAGGGGATGCAAATTTTAACCCTTGTAGATCAAGGAGGAATGGTAGTAGGAGTCTATAAATTGGTGGGTATACTTCTATCATACAGGCAAACAAACTATGAATTTTTAAAGGCAATCGGAAGACATGACTTTTAAAGTAGGGGCAGTTCAGGAATAATGCTACATAAAGAAATGCATATTTTAGGCATTTATTGCCAGAAAGTAATGGTTTTTCTTTCTTGGTAACTTTAAATTTATATAAGCGATAATGTTTAATGATAACGATTAGTCTTTTAATATTATTTGTTTATTTTGTAAACATTTTTTATAAACAAATGCATATTTTGGCAATTTATGTGTAGAAAGTAATGGTTTTTCATTCTCACCGCCATAAAATTATATAAGTAGTGGTGTTTAGTTATGAATAATTGTAATTTAATAATATGTTCATTCTATGAAAGAATTATATAAACAAATGCATAGTTTGTTCTTTTAGAGACATAAAGTATTCGTTTTTCTATCAACTTTGCAAACTTACGTGTCTACTAACACTGTAGTATACAATTTCATGCATTTATAATAGTAAGCATAACATATTAAAGTATGAAACTTTAAACATAGGACTAATATTATGATTTTTATTGTAACAAATATGTAAGTATAGGTAAGTAAAGATTTTTACTCAGACTGGAAAGATAGTATCACAAGTAAAGTGATTTCTACTTATTCCTGTAGAAAAATTATTGTTTCAGATAAGACATTAAATTCAAATATCGATCCACCTGATGATACATTCATCAACTTGGACTATTTGTGTTTTTTCTTTTTAATTTCTGAGATTTACATAACCGATAATAACTGCACGTAATTTTGCACTTTATTATACACTCCCGTCAATAATCTGTCTTGATCAACGCGACCGCCAATCGGAAAGCGTAAGTCAAAAATCTCTCTGATGATGCGTCGAATTCTGGTTAACATTTTTGGCCAGAATAAAGACAATGTTTGGAATAACGATGTGCCGAGTTTGGATCGAACTCTTGGTCTTTATCTTAAAACATGGTTTGTCGTAGAAAAAGTAACACCGAGCCCAGTGATGCACCTTTGATGGACCAGACTCTAGATTTTCCTATTGAAACATGTTTTGCTAGAGTAAAGACGAAGTTTGGAACAGCAGTGTGCTGAATCTGGGCCAAACTCTGGCTCTTCCGCTTAAAACATGCTTTGCCATGATAAAAATTACATTTGGTCCAATAACGTAAAACATGATTTACCGTAGTAAAAGCGATACTTGGCTCAATAATGTGCCTTTGTTGGGCCAAGTATTGCCGGTAGATCAACGAAATTATGAAGCCGATATAGGTATCCAGTACTAGAACAACATTAGGCCGATTCAAATGCCACATTGGCCCCATAAAGTTAGTCGATCTTTGACTACTGAAATTGGACCAAGTCTGCGCCGTCTCTGGGATCTGCCAGCTATAACCAAACGATCATCATCGAGACTGTTTCTTGCTTGCTTGTGGATCAGGTATTGTCTTTTAAATAGATTTTGAATTTAGGTGCTGCATGCAAAAAGTGGATATATAGACTTACTTTATCACTGAAACTTGAAAGTTGAAAGTCCCTTGGCTGCTTGTGTTTGAGCACTCCAAAGCATACCCTATAAACGTCCTACCTCTCGAGTACGCTGCAAGAAGAGTAGAAGAAGGCGAATTGGAATGTAACTGTTGGAAAAGAAATCCCTAACTGCACTGTCCGGAGTTCTTTCAATCAACTCCGATTTGACCCTACACTGTTAGCGATTTCTATAGCGATTTGACTATAAATGTAATGGAAGCAATATGCATATACTTGTAGTAAATTTAATATTTCGTAATGTTACAAAATAAATATACGCGTATAGTGTGGTAAAATATAAGTATATATAATAAAATAAAGTACACTGCCGTGCAAAAGTCTTTGGACACCTTTTTTTTGATGACTGAAAAAGTCCTTTAATTTCAATTATGTCAGAGCTGAAATTTGTTCTCTCTAAATGGTTGAATGCACTCAAAATTCTCTACAAAATGAGC